>CAIGRB010005775.1:0-19441 GCA_903798255.1 Fraxinus quadrangulata | reverse complement strand
AAAGGAGATCATGTGCTAACGGGAATAATATCTTTAATCACGTGGAACTCAGAAATTATATTCATTTTAATTTTATATTTTTGCTCAACAAAAGTGTTATTTGAAATTAAGCTGCAAAGAACTAATATCGGCAACGATAATGTTTATTTCCAAATAACTCAATGACTGAAATATAGGTATACATCCGTATTAATTAACCTTTCTTCGACTCGTGATGATCGTATGGCGAATGAGATTCGACCTGACATAATACGCTATCAAAGTATATCGAGCCAAGTCCATTATTCATTGCTTGGCAAGCTCGTACAAGTCCGATACGATCAAGGGTGGAAGTACACAAGCTGAACGGTAACACAGCACAAGTTGGATCCATATTGGATTGGGCCATGACAACTCCAATTGGACAGGCTATGAAGCCCTTCCTTTAGTCGGTTAGCCTTGATCCTTTACTAAGTCGAAGTTATGAAACGTACCTTATCTATTAGTATTAAAAGGAAAAAGGGACTTTCCAGCTAGTTGCTCTCTTTCATGCTTCCGAGGGGAAAAGAGGGTTAGACTTATGGTTTCCAAGACTGGCATAATTAGAAAACAACTTACATTTGAAGTTGTCGACTTTTTATTAGTCTGAAATCACACGAATCACCACCACACCGTTTTTCTCTTGACAAATAATTTTCTGTTACTTTTTTCGGTTCATTGCTATTGTCAGATCTACATGAAAACCTAACGTAACTATATTTTTAGTACTATTGAAGCGAGGTATTGCCAATTTGCCAGTTGCCCAAAAGTTCTACTTATGGTGAAGGTACGAACTCAAATATCACCCAAAATTAAGTTCGAGAATCTACGTCAACTCCGCTCCATGTGGGTCCACCATCAATCAAGCATGCTCCCGCATTATATATCCATCCAACAAAAATGCTCCAATATCAACTTTAACACAAGACCACCAGTTCTTATAAGATCTGATGTAAAGTATTGTCACCACTTTGTCAAAAGTTATAAAGAAAGTAATTACATCAACTACCTTTCTTTTTACTTCACTGAATCACATCCCACGATGCTTCTGTTGTATTTGTCGAAAACTGTGTTAAGAATTGAGATTCCATCTTAAAAGGTCAATTTTATTAAGAAGAGTATGTCGAACATTTATAAATTGGTTTATGTTTTTATTTTTATTCTACATGGAATTATATTCCTTAACTGGCTCGTTTGAGCAGACCCAGACCAATTTTGAAATATGCTGCTCATTTTTTTTTGTTGTCTTAATCGGATCAAATTGCTCATTAGAGCTTAATTAGCTATGATACCATGTTAAAAATTAGGGTTCCATATTAAAAGGCCAACCTTGTTAAGATCGAATAGTTCAAACATTTATAACTTGGTTTATATTTTTATTTTTATTCAATTTAGAATTTTATCATAGGGATAGCAACGAGGCCTCCCCCGCCCCGCCAAGCAATTCCCCGCCCCATCCCCAGTTACCCATTTAAGGTGCGACGAGACGAGGACGGGACGGGGTGAGGTCCTTGTCCGGTTTACTATCCCGTTTAATTTTAATTTTTTTTTAAATTTTTGATAATTTATTTTTATTGCGCCTATTCATTAGACTTAAACAAATAATTTTAGTTGCTATTTTATATTAGAACTAATGAAAATTTCAATTTAAAGTATTAAATTCTAAAAAAAAAATTAAAAATTTTTTTTTAAAAAAAATGTAATGGCGCGGGACGGGCGGCCCATTACCCGTCTCCGCCCAGAACCCATCACGGGGAAAAATTCCCCGCCCCATCCCCGCCCCGATACCCGATTAAGCGGGTTATCCCTACCCCGTTCGGGGCAGGGCCTCGCGAGCATCGGGTTTGTCGAATTTTTTTGACATTCATATTTTATACCTTAACAAGCTGCTGGATAACAAATATATATGAATAAAAGGCGTTAACGATTTAAGTTAATATGTTGTAACCATGCATGATAAAGAAATTCCTCTAAATTTCAAACAATGCCTAGAACCTGTGGTGGACATAAAGAAAAGCCTTCTACAAGCTCAAAATTTCTTGTACAGTTCAAGCAACATCTGCTTTCAAATTGACATAATAAACGTCATATTTTGAGCAATTTACTCTGCAGAAAACCAAGCAAGAATAACAGTGGTTGTTTCTATAAGCACAGCTAAAGAGATTCAAAGAATGCTACAAAATGATTTCCAGCTCCTATAACGTCAAAAAACTTCGCCCACAGCACATTCATCATTCTGGAAACCTAGAATATCGTCATGTGACGATATGAAAATTCAGATTGTTCACCACACATACAAAAATGGCACGGAACATGCTTTTCTCTGTTGAAATTGCTAAGCTCTTAGCCATTGTCTCTCATTAGATCAAGATAATATAGTAGTTATATAAAGAATGAATGAAGGCAACAAAATTACAGGTGAAATTGAAGCTGCAGCAAGTAATTAACTCAAAAACACAATTCTAGTTTTTAACCAGTTTTATGAATTTAAATCACATTAAACCTTGCATAATCTAGTTGAAATTTGTATTACAAACTAAAGAAATCAAACTTGCTCTTTCCAAAGCTTGCCTAAATCAACACTGGAGCATAAATTATGAATAACTACTCAAATTTGAGGAGAAACATCTATTCAGCGAGTGCACTTCAGAGGAAGACTGTCAAAATCTTTAGCTGTTCCCTCACAATGTAATTCATCTCAGAAGCTGAATATAATTTTTTGTAGAATGCATCACACAATAATTCCACGAAGTAGCAAGCCACTCAACATTATGTTTTCAAAGGAGCCTTCTTCTCTCTGTCAGATATTCGAGCAGGAGCATTTGAATGTGATTTAAACCGTCCTCTACCTCCATCCTCCCTCTCCTGCAGAAAGCAAGTTACTTGGTTCATACCTTTTCAAGGATTTGCATTCCATTCAGTGGTCAAAAATAAGATAATTTTAGTGTATTTGCACCAGTATACTTGATGCATATCGAATAGATAAATTGCATTGCCAAATATTAACAACAGTATATCTTATGTATATCAGATAGATTGCACAGTCGAATATTAAAAAGCACATGCACTCATGAATAATACTATTTAGCATCACTAGTGCTATAACACAAATCTAGGTGGTGCTATATGATAGGCTCAATGAAAGGTGGAATTAAGTGACCCGCTTAATTGTACTTTTCATTTGATGCTACACTAGTGCTACCTAAACTGGCCAGTGATTGTACTGTGCAGACATATTGCCAAAATATTGATCACATAAGTAAATAAATAACATATTCAAAATTAATATACATTCAATTAGGCTCACAAGCATGCAAACCCAGCATTCTAGAGTTTGAGCACATTTCACGTGCTATTTGAGTGGCTCCAGCTCGACTAGCTCCCCATATGAGCTCACCTCCTTTGTACCCAGCACAATCCCAACTAAAATCTTACAGGGCGCAGTCTAAAACCATACATAACATCCATACCGGACAAAATAATAAGTATATGTAATGAGAGAAACATAAAATCACAACGTTTGTGCGAGAGTCTTATGAATGCAACCACCCCGAATATATCTCAATCCTCATCCAACTACAATCAATTGAAATGAGATTTTATTTGAAAAGTTGTTAGAAGAGAAATCATTAGGTCTTCTATTTAAATTTGAGTCCTCACATAAAGGTTGCCAACGACAGCAGATTTCATAGTGAAGTGTCACCATAAACCCCAACTCTAGATAACACATTATGAAGTAGAATGGAAAAACCAATGTTTTTCATAATTCTAAGAATTTTGGAAGCGATATATGCACATGTTTCTAGGTTTAAATGCTTGCATTTCCCTCATCCTTGTGTCGAGCCACTCCAATTTTGTAAATAGCTTGTGCAAGTTATAAAACTAGGACCAGCCCAAGCAGTTCGGACAGAAAAACCGGTGACCTTTCAGTGCAAACCATTTTGGGAGAGTCAACTTGACTAGATTACAAGTGAACTGGTCAAAAACCAGCTAGCACTGCTAGATTTTAAGAAAGCCAGTGACCCAGTTTTGTTAAACTGAATGGCTCCTGAATTACTCCAGCTATCCTCACACAACATTCCCACTGCCGCTCTGATCACAAATAGTACATAAAAATTACAATGACAGAAAAAATCTGTTACCATCTTTTCACTAATTTCAAATCTTTTTCAACATACACTTACATAAAATTAAGGGAATCATATATTTGCCTCATAGTGTATTAATGTAATAACCAAATACAGGTTCTTGAAGAGAATGTTTGCTAAAATTCCATTTATCGACATAATTATCTTAAGAATTTATTGTTATGTGTAGATAGATGAAATTTTAACTAACTTAGACCTAATTTCTCACAAGGAAAAAAGTCCGTACAGAGAAAACAGAGAATAATATAAGCTTTATAGAAGGTTCATTATGAAGTCAGAGAACAATCAGAAAAATCAGCTGTGAATCAAAAGCCAAAATATATTTCCATCTGCCATTAAAATGACTCATTACAGTGAGAAAAATAGTTTATAGTAACAATAATGTGTCTATAACAAAAGAAAAAAGAAATGGAAAACTTGACGAAAACAAATTAAGAAAAATAAGTTCAATATAAACCATTTAAAACTTCAATCGTCTGAAAAAAAATTTAAGAAAAACATAAAGCTAAAAAATTCAAAGGGATCAATCAAACAGTAGAATTTGAATTTTTTTATAATGCTCTAACCGCATCCCCCCTCCTTTCTGACTAGTGACATAGTACATTGGGTGGGTCAACGATCAAGCTGGGTTTAATAACTATGACTTGCTTATATAATCTTATGTAATAAGACTCTATTGTGCTTCCAATGTATGAAGCAATTTCTATTTTCAACTCGTCTCAATTGACATAAAGGATCATTTCTCAACACTTGAAACACAGGAAGGACTCACAACCAGATGGACTAAAAAGCTTTATTTTTTACCTTTGTTTTATCTAAAACAATGTGCTTACTATGAGACGAAAAAGTGTCCTCAAGAGAGTTCGGTACCTTTTTCTTAACAATTTGTACTACATCCTCGTCCTGCAGACCATGACTAAGGCCACAGTGTTGTGGGTAATGCCTTGCACTTATGCCCCAAACCAATACATACTTCACATCCTTTACCAGGCTCCGATGAATGTGGTTACAAAAATCTTCAACTGTGCAGCCACCTCTACCCTAAAAATAAAATCCAAATTACATAAGAAAAATATATTACTTGAAATAGAGAAAGGCAGCAGAATTCTGCCACCCTAACATCAAGAACCAAACTATATCGTGAATATATGCCAATGGGGAAGGAGGAGAAGGAACATAATTTACTATAAAAACAGCGCCAAAAAAATTGCCTTCACACATGCATGCTCAATTATTATAACTCAGAGACATACTGCAGAGAGGACCACAGGGTCACTGAAGTCTGGTTGCTGGCCCTGAGGCTTGGTATAAACTCTGACAAGGCCCATCTCCTCCCACATTTTCGCTAGCAGCCGGTCCAGATTCAGCTATTCAAGCAACATGATAACACAACATTAACTTACTCGGAAAATATGTATCTACAACTGCAACTAAGTTGTATTAATCTCCTAATTATTGTTTGAGCGAGGACTAGAAAAATATTGAAATAACTTTTCAATAATAAGCAACGGATAGTAAGTTACTTTATAACTCAGGAACTTTAAAACATGGAAGATTTTTTTAGGAATGTCATACGTACCCTTAAGTTGCAGCTAATAACAATGGAATTTGGTTGTCTTGCTAATCTGTCCACATCATCAATACCCACGACATCTATTTTGTTGTAGACATAGATACACTTCATATATTTACGATTTCCCTCGATTACATCAATAAGATCATCCACCGTGGCATCTTCACGAAATAAAACCTGACAATTTATTTGTTAAGAGAAATCTTGGCTGGCAATATGAAGTCTTCATACGCAATAACTAATCATCATAGAAAGAAGCTACTAGCAGAATAAGAGCATTTCAAGAACTAAAATATAGAGAGACTCCTAGCAGTTTCCTGTCTGTCTGAGCTTAAGCAAGTCAATTATGAGTAACTTTAATTGTTTTACATACAAGTAGTATTACATTTTTGAGCAGTTGGGTAAACTACATATAAATAGTTTCATAGTTTACAAACTAGTTACCTATAAGTAGAGTAAAAATGTCAAATAACCAGAAAGGACATCAAGATGTTTAGCGCAATAAATAGTTATTATCATTTTTCGTCCAGTTTTATCGGAATTATATTTTAAGAGATTAAAATGGTTTTAAAATTTTGCCGTTTATCATTTTAAAAAGCTCGTTTCTCAGAATAAAAAATTTCGGAAATATATAATATAAAACTAAAGTCAAGGTTAATTGGAGGAAATTTAGAAATAATGGAGTGCCTTGGGGTAGAAATACTGCTCCAAGATCCCCCAGAGTGAACCATCAACCACTTGTCAGGGAAGCAGGGTGGCCAGTAAATCTTGGGACCTAGTTCTAACCGCACATGGTGTAACGACCCGAGTCTCTACACTCAAATCGTTAACTTACGTACTATCCACTTTAAGTGGGCCTATACACCCCCTCATGACTTTCTATTATGTCCCATGGGATTCGAATTCAATACCTCTTCCCAATGAGATACTTAAGTTGAATCCTGATACCAATTGGGCTAAGCTAACGGCTTGGGTACGGAGACCCAGGTCGTTGTACCCAATCCGTTAGCTTACGTACTATCCGCTTTGAGTGGGTTTATGTCCACTTATTCAATTGATACCAGGATTCAAATTAAGTATTTCATCAGATAAAAATCTTGAGTTTGAATCATGTGGAACGCGATAGAAAGCCGTGAGGAAGTAAGTGGGCATAGGGCCACCCAAAACGAACAGTATGGAACCTAACAGTTTGGGTATAGAGACCCGAGTCGTTACACAGGGGCCATAAGTTTTGAAATTCACTATAGAATCGCACTCCATACTGCAAATTTAGCAAAAGTGGAATGTGAAATGCTACGTGTTACCTGCAAAACTGATTTACCTCGACTCCACTGCAAATGTTTCTAAGTTCTCAAAATAACTAATAATAAGTTGTAGTGTTAGATATGGTATACTGCATACAGCAACATTGAAGTTGATGCCAAATTTGTCATTGTAAATGCGTGTAACATGAAAAAGCAAACATTCCCTCAATTCTTCATCTTCTGTGAAAGAGTGTTCTATTTCTTTCGTTTTTGCTATGATGAATTTGAAGATCATATCTCAGAAGCAGACACTTTGGGATGGAAACTGGACATCATTAAACTTGAATGAATAACGAAATTTTGTGGAGAGAAAAAGAGTACCTCTGCATTGTGAATCTTGTATTCATGTAATATCTGATAGCAAAGCTTCTCATCCACGTGAGTTAATGGTAAGGTGCTGTTGAAAGAAATTCCCCCAGTTTTTTTCTTCCTAAAGTATATCTGTCGGATTCAACATCACAAATTATGATGCAAAAGAATAAAAGTTTAGTTCCAGAAAAAGAGAACAAATACAACATGCCCTACTTTTCAAACTGAATGCCATCTCTTCAATTTTGAGTTTTCTCAAAATAATGTCTACTTCTCAAATTGTGTTGTCATAACAAAACTTCCTACTATAGAATTTTATATTTATATCTTGGTGATACTAAGCAAACAAGATTCAGGAAAAAAATGCAAGAAAATACAATTACACATACAGACAATGGTCTATGACAGAATACATTACCTGAGGTGGTCTTTTGTTTAGACGCAAGCCCACAGCTTCAAGCTCTCTCGTCAATATTTGTCGATGTCCTTCACTCTGAAATTGTCCTTGGTTGGTTAACAAGCTAAGGGAAAATATTGGGCTCCACTCAACATAAACACAAAAGCTTGCATATGGCATAATCATCTGGTAACAAATGCTGAAATTGTACCACCACGTTTTTCAAAATTCAAGAAAGTCAATTAAATTTTTTTTTTTTTTTTTTTTTTTTTCCATTTTGGTTTCCATTACAGGATGTAACATTACAGACGACTGTAATAGAGCCTGAACAAGACATAATTGCATCAACCTACTCAAACAGCCAAGGTAATGGAAATAACTTCTTCCTAATAATTGAACTTTAACAGCCAAATAAGGCATCACCCCGAAATAATAATAGCCAGTAACCATATTGATTCTTATCAGTTATCAGAATAACATTTTATTTATAGATATGCTTTCAAGAAAACAAACACACAGGCTATAGGGAGCAGGAACTGCAGGAAGATTATCAGTGTCTAATTCTTTCTTGCTCATCACTGCACGTTGACACACTCATGGAGGTATACACAGCTAAGAATAGTCTGTGTTTAAGAGTTACCAATACCAAACAATGTGATGTGTGAATTCAAAACTACAATGGAAAAAAATTGAAGAAGAACAAAATAACTGTAACATGGACAAACAGAGACCATTATTTACTAAACAGACTCCAGACTACAATTACAGCTAAAGTAACACTTACTTTTGAAGCATCGAGAACCATCAACACAATATCTGACGATTTGGAAACGGCAATGACCTGAGATTAAAATTGAAAAGTTCCTAATCATGGTTTATGTCATCTTCACATTGCTCAAACTCACCAGACGAGTGGTAGGTTAAAGTTATTACATTTCAAATTCTTTACCTGCCTACCACGCCCCTTGCCCTCAGATGCGCCTTCTATGATTCCAGGAAGATCAAGCAACTGGATTTTAGTATCATTATAATGAATAATACCAGGGATACAGGTAAGTGTGGTGAACTCGTACGATGCAGCTTCTGAGTGCGTTCCAGTTAACATTGTCAAAAGCGTCGATTTTCCAACACTGTAAAAGGTCAAAAAACGACCACAAGTCTGTCTTTGAATAAAATCATTATGCCACTGACCATGAAGAACATGCAGGTGAATAACTATCATTCATTTTGGAAGTTCAGATGCATCTTAAAGATCAGCATGCTGCATTTTACACTTGCAATATGGAAGCATTATCTCTAGTTTGCGAAAAACAGCTTTATCAGTTTTCCCATTAAAAAGCAAATGCAATGGAAGGAGTAGATTACATCACCATCAATGTTATGAGTGCCCTCACACGTGAGCTAGAAACAAGTGCAAGTTCATATCACATCAATTCACTTGCTAAGGCCCACCTAACCCAACATCATGTAGAAAAATCAAAATCCATTCTCATTAGCTCAACAAAATCTCCCTTAACCATCCTATCTATATTCTTGATTGTGATTTTATTTTCCTAGAACCTGCATAGTCTAAAGTAATAAAATGGCAAACCTGGGAAATCCTATTAGTGCAACACGTCCATGGCCAAATTTTGTAACTTCAAACCCCTCTCCAGCTCCACTAGAACCCTAATGCAGCATTGAAGAATTATCAAGATATACAACATCACTTGTGCAGAAATGGAAATAGTCCTTACACTGGGGAAAACTTGAAGGGTTCAAACTTTAAAGTCCCAACAAGTAAAAATCACATGTATTAAAAAGGTTCGTAGAATATTGAAAACACAGAGACCAATATGAGTTATCAGATCAAGCACGAAAAGAATCTAAAAGTTGCATACTTTTGGGGGTTCCAATAATTGTGTCCTCAACTTTGCTATCTTAGCCTTCAGCTGACCCAGGTGATATTCTGTTTCCAAGGAAGAGAATTCAAATTAGTACTTAATTAACAGACCTAACGAAGGCAAAATTCTTCAACCAGGTAAACAATATAAAGAACATGGCACATCAGAAACTCTGAAATATGTGGGGAATCCAAGCAGGGAATCTACAGAGCTGAGGTATGTTTACTAAATAGAATCGACATATGAGCTACATATATAATTAGTCAAAAAAAACTTAATTATCAATCTGAATTTCAATTATATGGCCCTAACTCCGTGTTGCTAAATGCCGTGTAAACATCCCCACGAGTCATAGTCATTACGGCCGCTCTAGATTTAAAAATAAAAAAGCCAAAAACAGAAAAAAAAACACTTGCACAAGAAATGGTGATTAAAATGCATCTTACCAGTGGCTTTATTTTTCTGGGTTCGAGCCATCTCGGCTTCAATTTCTTTGATCTTTTCTATAATCCCCATGGTTCCTCAAAATTTATCTGTAATGATTTAGAGAAGATATATTTTATCAAATAGGAATAAGAAATAAATGCCCCGATTTATCAACTGGCATCTTGAAATAACAATCACCCAAAAACTCGTTAATTATATTAATAAAAGCAAAGTGATTTAAATCAATAGTCGATAAGCAACAATTCTCTCGTAAACTAGGCGTAATTTGTTTGTTCAATGCAAATTGAAGTACAAAATTACCTAATGAAGTATCGGTAAATGCTACTTTGAGCTAGATGGGGGAAGGATGTCTAGGGCTTCTGAGGAGAGCAAGAATGTTATCAATCTTGCTGCTGTTGGAAATGGTTTTAATTAGCGAAATTTGTAAACTTTATGTTCCAATTTCAGTGGACCCATACTTCCGCCAGCGCCAAGGATATTTATGTTCTACCCCACGATAAGACGATTAATGTGATATATTTACGTATCAAAATCATTTAGAGTTGAGTCAAATATTTTATATTAAAGAAACTCACTTGAAACTATAAATTAATGAATTTTTTTTTTTTACTTAATTGAAAATTGCTAAACAGTCATCCCATGTAGGAAAATAAGCGAACTTTAGTGTAGTTTATATGGTGGCAGTTTGGCAATTAGGATTGGAATAGTGTTGGGAGGGGGAGACATATCTTATTGGGTTCGATTTTAAGCGCACATGCGCCGTCGTCTGATCAGCTCGGCACAAGCTCGAGTTCGATTTGTGTGCTGGTGGGTCCTTATATAGAGGGAGGGAGAGAGAGAGTTTATTTAAAATTTTTGGTATTTAATGAAATTATTTTAAACGGTATTTTTTATTTCCTACCGTTGGCTTTTTTCGAGTATTTTCTGGTCTAGTCGATCGACTGTTAACCGACTTAGCAGACGTTTGTTAATCGATTTAATAGACGCAGTGTTTCGATTTGAATAGAGCTGTATGTTTGAGTTTGGAGGGTTGTTTGAACAGTGACGACTGTTTTGAAAAGACTTGAAGAATGTTCAAATGGTCATGAACGAATCTATATAATTTGTCTTGCTGCAAGATAATTACTTTATTTTCATTGCAAGCTTTCTTTACTTTGAATCACATTCTTTCTTTCGTTCTGATAATGTTCTTGAAGTGAAAATTTTTCATTGAATTCGTTGGAACTCCTACAGATAGTTGTGTTGCTTCTGCAGGATACAAAATTTGCTTTATCTGATAGCTCAAGAATAGCTAACCAAGAAGGGGTGAATTGATTTTTAAATTTTTTTTTGAAAAATTAATCTAAAATGAAACACGTAATAACTAGATAGATTATTTCAAATAATAAGTACGAATATAAAAGCAATAAGTACAGAGGGATAGGGAATGCAAACGATATAATTATAGAGGTTCGATCCAATGCAATTATCTGCGTCCTCCATTACCAAGCTCTCCATCACAAGCAAGGTTAATTTCAGTATGTTAATTGACTTGTGGTGCAATCTAACCCTTTACAAAGCTTTCGGTGACTTACAAACAAGGAGTATCGATCCTTTTACAACGTTGAGTTTTACGGGACCTCAATACGACCCATAAGTTGAAACTTGTCTCTTGTTAAATGATATGATCACAATTTAGTATCAAAAGAGAAATATGATAACACTTTAATAAATAGTAATAAATGAAGTTCAAGTGTTAGGTATGAAAAATTTTAATGTATAGAATGATTTTCAAAAGTTAGTTTGATCAAAAAATTTTCAAGACTAAAATGATTTGATAATAAATGATATGAAAAATTAATGCAATTTTGCTCAAAAGAATCGTACTGAATGCTCTTGAATGTGTATAATTGAATGTAAAGTGATGTTGAATTTATAGCAGTCAAAACGTCAAAAAGTTATGTCCAACCGGACGACCCCTATCGGACGTCCGCTACTGACTGGATGACTGAAAATAGCCATTATACGTCAGAAATCAGAATGGTAAGAATTTTGACCGTTGAAGCCACCAGACATTTGCTAGATCCACCGGATGTCCGCCAGACCATAAATTTCTGATTTTCTCTTTTCTTGATTAAGCAAGTGTAAATACTTTATGGATATATTTACTTAACTTTTCAAAATAAGTGTCATTGGTAAAGAATTTAAAAGTCAAGTGAAGATTTTTGTCAGATCAAAAATAATTTTTATGTGAGAGTTTTTGTGATCAGTTTATCTCGTGCATAAAGATTTAACTTACGAGTTTGAAGTGATTCATTGCTAAGGATTAAAATATTTTACCTTTACATATAGATTCAAATCATCTAAGTCTAATATCTTCGATTGATTTGGCGAGAGTGCACGATTTGTTGCTTGATTTTGAATTTGGCGCAAGCGTTTGATTTTTCTTTGATTGTCTTGACACAAGTGCTCAATTTTCAAGCTTGATTTGTGAATGCTCGATTTCCATGAGGTTCGTAACATGTAACAATGAAGACTTGAAAATAAATGTTAGATATAAAAATAATTTGTTTGTTATAATCGAAACTCGAAATCAACCATATGTCAACAATTTTCTCATTTTTTATTATGACGAATAAGATGATTTGCAGAATATGATTGAGCAATTTGATATCAATTTATCATGCAATTCGCATTCCCCATGTCTTTTACAAATTGATAACCATGAATTCAAAATATGAGTTTCCCTCTTTCCTCCCTTTTCATATAATCTAAGCATATTATTGTAAAAACGAATCGTGCATAATCATCTCACTTTACATTCCCCATTTTTGCATAAACAAAAAGTATAAGGCAAAATATGGATCATAATAACCATAGCATTGATCATAAAAGAAAATAACCATAGATATTGATGTCCAAAACAAATGAAGCTAAACATAAAGATTGTGAATAAGTCATTAAAAAAAACATAAAGACAATCTGAAATAGCAACAAAATTGAGATCTACGGCTCCGACGGTGGAGGAAAAAGTACATAAAAGTGAGCGTAGAAATCATTCTATTGAGCCTGGATGTCTTCCTGTTGTGCTTGGATGTCATCTTGTTGAGCTTGAATGGCGTCCTGCTGGACCTGCAACTCCCGAAGTATCCCATCGAGTCCATTCACTGAAGATGTAGAGAATCAATACGGCCATTGAGAACATCGTAAAGAGGGTGTGGAACTTGCAGTATATCATCAACATCATCATCCTCATCACCTTCAAGAGGTAGAGTCAATGGACCCGAGGTGGGGTCGAACCCTTTTGTGCGTGCCACCCATTGACCATATTATTTTACTATTTTCATTCGTTTAAGAGTTTGAATGTTGATAGTATTGGTAGGGTGAAGTTTAACAAATGTCTCATCGTGTAGTGGAATGTCAAAATGTTTAAAACATTTTGTAAGAAGCATTCCGTAAGGCAATGCTTTAAGATGACGCGAAGAATGTACAAGTTTCATGAGACCTAATGCAATAGTTGGAAAATCTAGTTTTCGCCCAACAAGAAAGGAATCGAGGATAAAAAAGTTAAAAAAAGTTTAATTCGTCTCGCTGACCCTTTAAAGGAAACATCATATGTGCAATGATATTTTGTAAAACTTTGCATGGAAGTGTTAGTTGATTTGTACTAAGTTTTATGAAGAAAAATTTGACTATCACACGCTCGAGCTCAAGAATGTCATGAATGGGAGCTTTGTTGATGGTGATATGAATATTTTTTAGTAAACATGAAATCTCATCCGAACGAGGAGTAATAACTATGTTTTTATAAAATTCGTTCATAAGGCGAGGATATGCACGTTTTTCTAAAGTAGCTACATACACTCACCCTATGTTTTCAAAATATTATTCAATATGAAATACTGGCTCTTCAATAGTACAGTCGGCAAAATCAACGTTTTTACCCATTAAAATGGGAGACTTTTCAAATGGGTTGGTCAACACCTCGGGCTCCATATTGAATTCTACATCAGATGATGGTTGAGGAGATCACCTCACCGTCCTCTTGAGTCTTTTCTCCCCTATTCTGACCCTGACATTGTAGAAAAGTAAAGAAGGTTTGAAGAAAAATCAAGTTCTAGGGTTTCGAATTTTTTTGGGAAAATTGGAATAAAATGGATGAAAAGTGAAAATTTGAAAGGATTTGAAGTATAGAGGTAGTGAGTTTATTGATTTTGAGGAGTATTTAATGATTTGAGTGGAGAGAATGAAGGAAAGAGACGAGATTTGGGAAGAGAAATGAGAGTAAAATGGAGAAGAGAAGAAGAACTAAGGTCTAGTTCGCGAAAGGGGATTTTAATCGTGATTTTCCAGACGTCAGGTTAACAGAATTAAAATTCTCTGTCAAACTAGACAGGGTTACCGAACGTCCCGTTGACTCGCCCGGTCCCTTTTGTTTATAAAAAAACACTAAATTATGTAAATATAGTACACATGAAAATAATGCAATGAAAACACGTAACCGCATGTAGTTATGAATTTAATCAAGTACTTCAAATTCATCAATAATGTCTAAACCTCTTATAATATGTGAGAAACGATTCAGAGCTAGAGGTTTTGTGAAAATATCGACTAATTGATTTTTCGTGTTTACAAATTCTAACACAATATCACCCTTTTGAACATAATCTCTTAGGAAATGATGTTTAATTTCAATGTGTTTCATCGTAGAGTGTAACATGGGATTTTTAGATAAGTTTATGGCACTAGTGTTATCACACATAATTGGTATATGATCAAAGGATAGGCGATAATTAGTAAGAGTTTGTTTCATCCATAGAACTTGTGCACAACAACTAGCAGCTGAGATATATTCGGGTTCGGTGGTAGGCAATGCAACGAAATTTTGTTTCTTGTTAAACCATGATACAAGTGCAAAGTCTAAAAAATGGCACGTTTTGCTAGTGCTTTTACGATCGATTGTGCATCTAGCCCAATCGACATCCGAATAGTTAAGTAGATCAATATGAGTGCCTTTGGGATACCAAAGCCCTAAAGTTCTAGTGCCACTAAGATATCTAAAGATACATTTCATGGCCTTAAGAAGGGATTCTTTTTAAGAATAGAATGACTAAACATAGACACACACTAAACATAATATTGGGTCTACTTTTAAGTAAAGAATGAATCCGATCATACCTCGATATTTTGTTATATCAACGAACGTATCTTGATCATCCTTTTCCAATTTTATGGATGTGCTCACAGGGGTGCTCATTGACTTCAAATCATCGATGTCGAACTTCTTAAGTATGTCCAATATGTACTTACTTTGATTGATGAAGATTCCATCACAAATTTGCTTAATTTGGAGGTCGATGAAGAATTTAAGTTCTCCCATCATACTCATTTCAAATTCCATGCTCATGCACTTAGAAAACTCTTCACAAAGATAAATATTAGTAGCACCAAATATAATGTCATCAATATAAATTTGAACAATGATCATATCATTCTTTTGAGTTTTAACAAAAAGAGTGGTATCCACTTTTTCTATTGAAAAACTATTTGAAATTAAAAATTTGTTCAATCGTTCGTATCAAGCCCTAAGAGCTTGTTTTAAATCGTAGAGAGCTTTTCGAAGTTTAAAAACATAGTCTGAATGCTTGCAATTTTTAAAATCGGGTGGTTGTTCAACAAACTCTTCTCTTTGAATACCATTTGATAGAGAGTAAATTTTTTATGACAAACAAATGAAAGAAGCATGCGAATGGATTCTAATCTAGCCACCGGTGCAAATGGTTCTTCAAAATCAATGTATTTTTCTTGATTGTAACATTGAGCCACTAATCTAGCTTTGTTACGCACAATTATTCTGTTCTCATCACGTTTATTTCTAAAGATCCATTTAGTATCGATGATGATTTGATCATTTGGTCTAGCGACTAAATTCCAACATGGTTCCATTCAAATTGATTAAGTTCTTCTTGCATAACTAGAATCCAAAATTCATCAAACTCAGCCTTTTTGAAATTCTTTGGTTCAATTTGTGAAATGAATGCACAACTACTTAAATAATTTTTAGTAGAGGCTCTAGTAGTAATACATTTTGATGGATAACCAATGATTAGTTCTTTGGAATGAGAATGAACAAACCTCCATTCTTTTGATAGAGGTAAATCATTTTGGACTTCAGTTGGCTCTTTTTCACTTTGTCGAACATTTTCTCATTCTTGACATTCAGCTTGTGGATTTTTCTTCTGTTGATCTTGAATAGAGATTTGTTCGAATTGAGTTTCCAATCCTACATCAATATCAATACCTTTTTCACGATAAAGACATTTAGTTTCATTAAAATTGACATGCATAGATTCTTCAACGACTAGAGTTCTTTTGTTGAAAACTCTGTAAGTTTTACTAGTTGATGAATATCCTAGAAAAATTCCAACATCCGATTTTGAATCAAATTTTTTCAAATTTTCTTTTGTATTCAAGATAAAGTATTTACACCCAAAGACTTTGAAATATCTGATATTGGGAATTCTATTTTTTCCAAGTTCATATGGAGTTTTGGTTTTCTTTCTACTAATTAAAACTCTATTAACGATATAACAAGCGGTGTTAATGACTTCGGCCCAAAAATATTTTGGCATGCTATTTTCATTTAGTATGATTCTAGTCATTTCTTGCAATGTGCGATTCTTTCTTTCTTCAACACCATTTTGTTAAGGAGTTCTAAGAACCGAGAAATTTTATTCATATCCATTTTCATTACAAAACTCATCAAAGGCGATGTTATCAAATTCTCCATCGTGATCACTTCTAATGGTTGTAATGGAGTACCCTTTTTCATTTTGAACCTTTTTGCAAAAATGTTTAAAAGTTTTTAAGGTTCATCTTTAAAACTTAAGAAAAGAACCCAAGTGAATCTAGAGAAATCATCAACGATGAAAAAAGCATAGTACTTTTCACCTAAACTAGTAGTTCTCGATGGTCCAAAAAGATGAGTAATCGAAGTAGTTTTGTAGTGGATGAGTGCAATTTGGGTTTGAATGAACTTTTCACTTGTTTACCAAATTGACATGCATCGCAAATTTTGTTTTTTTCAAACTTCAAATTTGGTAAACCTTTTTTTTGGAGATTGTTGAAAGAAGATCCATCCCAACATGACATAATCTTCTATGCCATAGCCAAGTGTCCTCTTTCAAACTCACTAAACATTTTTCATCACTTTCAAAATCGATATTTATGATATAAACATCTTTGTTTCATCTTCTTATAAACAATACCTCTTTAGATGTCACATCCTTAATGAGACATTTAGAAGAATTGAATTTAATATGATAACATTTATCACATAATTGACTAATACTAAGTTCTACAAATAGTACGTTCTCAATGAGGGGGGAAAGATGATCATCGATGTTTCCAATTCTGATGATTTTTCCCTTCGCATTATCTTCAAACGTGACATGACCTTCATCCTTTTTCTTGAAGTTTGATAGTAAAGTTCTCTCTCTGGTCATGTGTTTTGAACATCCACTATCAAAGAACCATTTGCTTGTCATCTTCTTTGGAACCTAAAAAAATAGTTCAGTTTTTTTTTTATTTTTGGTACTCACATAAGTTTGAGTCATTGGTAGTTAGTTTTAGAGGATCCTCGAGTCCACCTGTTTTCACTTTCAAAGTGTAGCTTCTTTTTTGTTAGACAATTGTAAGTAATATGTGAATCATTGTTGCAAAAGCACAAAGTAGTTTTTGAGAGAATTGTATTTGAAACTTTGACAAATAAATTTTTGAGAGATTTTTGTTTAAAAAATGGTTTATATCCAATACATTCTTTTATTAAAAACACATTTTTTATTACCGAGCATTAAATCAAAATTCTTCTTTACTTGAGTGAATTTAAAACAATATTTATCAAGTCTTCAACCTTTTTCTTTCAAAGAGCAGTTTTCTTTATACAATGAATCATAATCATTTTCCTTTTTAGTTTCTAAAATTTTCTCCATTTCATTTTTTAATTACTTATGTTGCTTTTTAAGAATAGAATGACTAAGAGCGAGTTTTTCAAATTCTTCTAAAATTCAATCATAAAAAGAAGATAAATCATTATATGAGAATTTTTCAATAAAATTTACCTCATCATCGATTGCCATGAAGCACATGTTGGCGATCTCTTCTTGACTTTCATTTTCATCGTGATCATCATCGTTTCTTTCATCCCATATTGCTTGAAGTGTCATTTTCTTGAAATTTCTCTTTTTGTTTGGACACTCGGTTCTCTTATGACTGGATTTGTCACAATCGTAACAAACAATTTTCTTGCTTCTTTCTTCGCTCTTTTCATCTTTCTTTTGAAACTTTCGATTATTTCGAAGCCGGTCCATTTTTTGACAAGAAGTACAAAATCATCAAGCTCCTCATCACTCATATGTTCACTTGAAGTTCCTCCTTCAATTGCCGATTTGAGAGCAATTTGACGCCTATGAGACTCTTTTGATTCTTCCTTGCTTTTTCTCGTCTTTTCTTTGGTTTCGACGTTGTTGAACTCGTATGTTATCAAGGTTTCATAGAGTTCCTCCAAGGGATAAGAGTTGATATCTTTGGTGTTCTCTATCAACATTCTTAATGAGCTCCAATATTCTGAAAGCGACCTAAGCATTTTACTTACAAGCTCAAACAATATAGGTGAAGTGAGTAATCATGTCAATAATAGGTTTGTCTTGTTTCATGAAGAAATTTCAAATTTTTTTACCAAGAGATTAATCTTGGTTTCTTTTACTTTACTTGTGTCGAAATGAGTAACATCTAAAGCATGCCATATATCATATGCGGAGTCACATGTGCTAATACGATTAAACTCATTTTTATCTAAGGCACAATAGAGTAGATTTTTGGTTCTAGCATTTAAGGACAATTTTCTTTTATCATTTTCATCATATTTTTCTTTAGGCTTAGGAATAGATTGATAGGGTTTTCCATCAATTTTAATAATCTTAGTGGGCACATAAGGACCAAATTCAATGACTTCCCAAATATTATAATCTATTGATTGAACGTAAATCATCATTCTACTTTTCTAATAATTATAATGTGTGCCATAAAAAAGGGAGGTCGATTCATTGAATATTCCTCGAGATTTTGAAGGTTCTTTTGGTTCGCCATTGCTCGAGATTGTAAAGTCTTAATTTAAAAATGAGCACCTTACTCTGATACAAATTGATAGCCCAAGAATAACAAATCAAGAGGGGGTGAATTATTTTTAATTTTTTTTCGAAAAATTAATCTAAATTCAAACACCTAATAACTAGATAGATTAATTCAAATAATAAGAACGAATATGAAAGTAATAAGTAAAGAGGGATATAGAATGCAAACGATATAATTTTGGAGGTTCGATC
>CAIGRB010005770.1:47469-71562 GCA_903798255.1 Fraxinus quadrangulata | reverse complement strand
TTGAACACTTTTCCAAATACGTTCATCCAAAACTATAAGGAAAGCTCTCATTCGAACATTTCAGTAAGCATAATTGCTTCCGTCAAAGAACGGAAGCACAGACAATGACCGACTCATCTAGAATACTATAATAAATGGTCAGAAGTCGATTTAAGGCTCTGATACCAATTGAAAAATGTGTAGTACGACCCTAACAACACCTAGATGGGGTGAATAGGTGTAATATACAAAATTTAATGAATCTAACGAATTAAACAGCAACAAGTCACTTTTAATTCTTATTTAGATGATTAAACATTCAATTCAATTTGTCATAAGTTGAATTACCATAGTTTTTATATTAAACAACAAGGTGTAAAGTAGTAAATTAAACACCAGAATGATTACGGAGAAACCCAATTGGGAAAACTCCGGGCACTTTGCAAATACATCCACTATAAACGAATATAGCAATTTACAGTACTATCTGATCACCCGACTGTACTCCTTACAGCTCTCTACGGATCCCGTGCTCCCCTGCACCAATCCTTAGTTGTTACCAATCTTTAGCTGTTGTTGTGGATTCGTTTATCTCCCGTAGATCACGAAGAACGACCTGTTCTTCACAGACAGGAACTCCAGTCAACTTCTTTCAATTTTCAGACATCTGCCCAGATGTAGAGGAAGTGGTTTTTGGTATTTGGATTTTNTCTTCAGAACTCTGACCAGATGTAGAGGAAGTGGTTTTTGGTATTTGGATTTTAGAACTGGTGTTTTTCTTTCAAAAGATCTCATACAAGACGAAGGTTGAAAGATAATGTGGAATCATTCTCTTATAGATGAACTTCTCTCAATTGTTCGACCTTAGAAAAACCGTCCATGTGATTTCTAGTATATATAGGTAGGTCAAGAAACAAGTGGACCGGAGAAAAAGCTTTTAAAACGCAAAATAAAAATTTCTCGTATAAAGCTGTCGCTCGAGCGAGGATCCGTGACAGTCGAGCTACAGGTTGTCCCTCGAGCGAAGGAGGGACAACAGTCCAGGGACGATGTTTCTACTTTTGTAGCTCGAGCCAACCTTTGACGATAGTCCAGCGAGAATCCAAACCATTTTCCTCCTTGTTCCAAACTCGAAACCTAATACCTACTACTAACTTTTGAACTATTTGTACATTACTCCTTGAACTTTTACAACCTATACAATGAAGTCATTTTGTCCACAGAATTTTTCAATTACAAAATTAACTCAAACCTAATAGTCTGTTTTTGGAGTATCGTCTTCCTTTTTGAATGATTTATTGCTATCTAGAGGTGTTTCTATAGTCTTGCAACTTTCCATCTTGAATTTCTTTATAAGATTATTGGTATACTTCTTCTGAACAGTGAAGATCCCATCTTCAGATTGAGTTATCTCAATTCCAAGAAAGTAGTGCATCAATCCTAGATCAGTCATCTTAAATATATTCATCATGTCTTTCTTGAATTTTTCAATCATCGTTTCATCGTTCACTATATGGATAAGATCATCAACATATAGAGAGCTCATAAGTGTACTATTTGTACCTTGATTTTTGATGTATAAAGTTGGTTCACTTTGGCTCCTCCCGACCTTGTTTAGTGAAGTAATTGTCTATTCTACTGTACCACGTTCGTGGAGCTTGCTTTAATTCTTATAGCGCATTTTTTACTTTATCTTCTTTACCTTGAACCACGTACCCTTGATGTTGCTCAACATAAATTTCTTTTTCAAGATAGCCATTAAGAAATGCTAATTTGATGTCTAGCTGGTAAATCTTCCACTTTTTCTAGTGGCTGGTGCAATCAGCACCCTTATATTGTTAAGACGTGCAATTGAAGCAAATGTCTTAGCGTAGTTGATACCAAACTGCTTTGAGTATCCTTTGGCAACTAGTCTTGATTTATGTTTTTGGATTGAGCCATCAGTATTAACCTTTGTTTTGTAGACCCACTTAACTCATACACTTCTTTATCTTGAGGAAGATCTACTAGCTTCCAAGTGTCGTTTTTCTCAATTATTTTTATTTTTTTGTCCGTAGCTTTTCTCCATTCTGATTGTTTAGAAGTTGCTTCATAGCTTTTAAGTTCTACAATCATCAAGTTGCAGCTTTGATATATTTCTGATAATTTCGTATTTTTCTTGGCGAAAATTTTGGTGACTGAACTGGTTTTTCTATCGTTGCTTGCTATGGGAAATCTAGTTGATTGTTCTCCTCAACGTCACCTCCTGTTTTGAGGTTGTGTTAGGATGCTGATAGATTTTCTTTTTATTTGACCAGTCTCCCAATTGTAAGTGGCATCTTCATCAAACTTAACGTCCCGACTTATAATTAGCTTCTTTGTTCTCAAGTTATCTACTCGATAGCCTTTAGATTGAGTGTTATAACATAAGAAGATTCCTTTTTCTATTTTCTCGTCGAGCTTACCTCTTATTTCTTGTGGAATATATGTGTAGTATATGCAGCCGAAAACTCTTAGATGCTTTGTTGTTGATGGTTTTCGTCCGCTCCATGTTTCAACTGGTGTTTTGTCTTGCACCACTTTGGTCGGACATCAATTTAATAAGTAGACTGCAATGTTTACTGCTTCTGCCCAAAAGGTTTTTGGAAAACCTCTCTATTAACATAGCTCTAGCTATCTCCATTACTGTTCTATTTTTTTTCTTTTGATATGTCATTTTATTAAAGTGCGTATTCAACGATGAGTTGATGCTCCATTCCTTCATCATCACAAAACTTATTGAATTCATTTGACATGTATTCTTTACCTATGTCGCTTTTGATTATCTTGATATTGCGATCATTTTGCTTTTCGACATAGCTTTTGAACTTTTTGAAAAACTCAAAAACTTGGGATTTCTCACGCAAAAAGTATACCTATGTCATTCTAGTGTTGTCATTCTAGTGTAACCATCTATAAAGAGAATAGAATACATGTTTTGCTCATGTGATGGAGTATGCATCAGACATCATATATATGTATGTAACGGCTCCAACGACTCTTTAGCTCTCCAAGATTTTTTAGACTGAAATGGTTGACGGTGTTGTTTCTCGAGCAAACATCCTTTATAAACTTCTTCAATCTCCTTTATGACTGGTAAATCTCTCATCGTGCTCTTTTGCTGAAGGATCTTCAACCAGTGGAAGTGAAAATGTCCAAATCTCAAGTGCCGCAGCCATGACTCATCCACTTCGCTGTCATTGTCACATTGTTTGCGTATGTCCATTGGATTGGGAAGCATTTGTTATCTCGCTTTTTGACTTTTTCAATTACAAGAGATTTATCCTTCTTGTCATAGATCGTGCAAGAATCTCATTCAAAATGTAAAGTATATCACGTCTCCATCATTTGACCTGTACTTAGTAGATTTTGATCTAATGTAGGGACCAAGAGAATTTCATTGATGTATCTCTTGCCATTTTTGTATTAACGGCAATAGTGCCATTGCTTGTTGCCTCTATGAAATTTTCATTTTCGTTGTCAATTTTTATTTTTGTGTTTATTTTATCAAGATTACAGAAAATACTTTCATCTTTCATCATGTGATTACTACAGCCATTGTCTAAATACCACGTATCTAATTTCTCTTCAGATACATCCTTGTTGGAGGTATAAAATAGATTTTTTTTTTTTAGAGAAATTAGCTTGACAATTTTGTTAAAAAGACAAAATTTTTCTTCATGTCCAAATTTTTACAGCTACGGTACCATGATTTTTCTTTAAACTAACAATCTTTTTCTAAATGACCTTTTCTTTTATAAACGCCACATGGATGATGTTTGTCATTATTATCAATTTCTTTTCCTTGATTTCTTTATTTTTAAATTTTTCTTTAAATTTTCTCCCACTTTCTTTAAATTTCTGAAACTATATATTAATTTTTGATTGAAAAACGCTTTCTATGTTAATTTCATAATGTCTTTCTAATATTTTTTCATGAGCTTTCAGTGAATCCATTAATTATGCAGCTATTAATTTATCTATATCTTTAGACTCCTTAATAACTTTAATAATTGGATCATATTTTTTTAATAATTGGATCATATTTTTTTGTGCAAGTAATTAAAATTTTTCAAACAAGTTTATTTTCAGGAACATTATCTCTATAAGATCTTACTTGATTTACTATTTCATCTATTTTTGAGTAATAATCTTTTGCGATTTCAGAATCTTTCATTTTTAGATTTTCAAAATTCCCTCTTAAAGTTTGAAGACAGCAAGTATGTATCTTATCACTGTCGTAAAACTCCTCCTTCAGCTTATCCTAAACTTTTTTTTTTTGCCATTTTAGCTCCCATAATTTTCGAAAAAATAAGTGTCTGTCAATCTTATTTATAGAGCAAGTAATGCTAGAGAATCTTTTTGTTGATTCTCTTTAAGTTCCTTCTTTTGTTCAGCAGTTAGAATGAAAATATCATTTGTATTAGTATACCTGTCATTGACGACATCCCATAAATTTTGTTAACAAAAGTAGGTCTTCATTTTAATAGACCAGAAAGCATAGTTGTCTCCATTAAATGTTGGGATATGAATTGATGAACGAAAATCGCCAGCCATTATATATTGCTTTCGTCCAATATCAATCGAACGAAGTTCGGACACCACCGATAATATTTTATAGTTGGTAGAAGAAATAAGTAAATTAGATCGGAAATATTTTGTAGTTTATATGAAATATATTTTGTAGGATAAAAATAGTATGGAATAATTTTAATTAGACAAGATAATTGAAGGAGGAAAATCTAATCTATTGAAAAATAAAATTTTTATCATAGCGGGAGACTTTTACAACAGTAATGCTTTTAGACTTCTACGCACAACAATTGAAGTGACAACCCCTATTTATAGTATACACGAGTCGGTGGCTTGCCTCCAGAAAAATCTTATTTTTTCATTATTTTATCTTACTTGGTATTTAAGGAATTCTAGAATTTTTTGATATTTTCATTATTTTATATTTTGATTTTGCTTGCTTCCCAAGAATCTCCAGTGAATTCTGGATAATTCTTATTTCTCCTAAAAAAATTTTGTTTACCAAGTTAGTCTAAAAATTTTTAGAAATATGTAACAATGCTAATAGTATTTTTATAATGTCCAAACATTCAAACAAATATGGCTGACAATTTCAAAGTTTGGTCATCAAAACCTAAGTTTCAACATAGTTTAATCAACATACATTGGTAAAATCGCCGTTACACAATAATACAAATCAAGTTATATATTAAAGGACTAATCCATTCAAGAGTTGGATAATCAATTAACCATGATGATGAGGTATTTCCTATTGCTACTTACAGGCCTAATTTTGTTCAAAATTGTTTCTGTTTCAGCAGAAATATCATACCGTAGTGCCTTCTTCATCTTTGGAGATTCATCTGTTGATCCTGGAAACAATAACCACATCAAAACCATACCTGAGAACCAGGCTAATTACAAGCCTTATGGTCACAACAGTTTCTTCAAGGATCCGACCGGTCGCTTCTCCAATGGTCGCATCATCGTAGACTTCCTCGGTATATCCATTGTACTTTTGCTTTTTATTTTCGAAAAGTATTAGTTCCATGTTTAATCTGTCACAATTAGATTACTACTGTATTAGTTCCATGTTTAAAAAGTATTAGTTCTATGTTTAATTTGCAATCTAGAAATCAAAATAATAAAATGAAGGTTATATCATTAATGTCTTTAGACTAAAAGGTTAAAAGGTGTGTGTGTTTTAACACTTTTATAACATGGTAAGTTGACATAGTAAGAGCAATTATGCGGACTTTGCAATATGGCTATCGAAAAAGCAATTTACGTGACACATTAGATGACGGTGGTGAAATTTCTCCATACTTGGAAACGTTGTCTGAATATGAAATGTTGCTGAAGATTCAGTGATGTCAAATGAAATTTACCCCAAAAAATTAACTAAGAAGTTTTTGACAGCTGAATTTGCAAGCTTGCCACTAATTCCTCCATACTTGGAACCCTCTGCTGATTATGGCCATGGAGTTAACTTTGCCTCTGGAGGAGCTGGTATTCTTTCAACCACAAATCAGGGTTTGGTTAGGAATTTTAATCACTGATCATATACTAAAAACTTATACATAAATTTCTTGTTCTTATTTTTTAAGTAATTAACAGGCCATTGATCTTGAGACACAATTAAACTACTTTGAACAAGTGCAAAAATTGTTAAAGGACAAACTGGGAACTGCCAATGCAGAAGAACTCATATCAAATGCAGTTTATTTCATTAGCATGGGAAGTAATGATTACTTAGGAGGGTATTTTGGTAACCCCAAGATGCAAGAACTACACCATCCAGAAGAATATGTAGGCATGGTCATGGGAAACTTGACAAAGGCAATTCAAGTAAGTTTTTATCTGCAATAACTATGGGCCCCTTTGGCAGGGTTTTTGAAAATGCCAAAAGGTGCTTTTGAGAATAACAAATTGCTTTTAAATATGTTTGAATAATTTTTTAAAATGTTTCGCTCTTAGAGAAAGTTGGCCTAAAATAGCCCCATCAGAAGTTCTTCTATAAGAAGAAGAAACCCTACCATGTGGGCCTTACATATAATTAATACTCATGTTACCATTCTTATGATAATTATGCTGTCTTTGATATCTAGGAATTGTATGAGAAAGGCGCGAGGAAATTTGGGTTTTTGAGCTTGTCACCTTTGGGGTGCTTGCCTGTTTTGAGAGCTATGAATCCTAATGCTGATGGAGGGTGTTTTGAACAAGCAAATGCTGTAGCAATGGCACATAATAATGCCCTCAAGACAGTCCTGAAAAACCTTGAATACCTGTTGAAAGATTTCAAGTACTGCAACTCAGATTTTTATAATTGGATTCAAGATCGAATGAACAATCCCTCCAACTACGGTATGTAAACTAGCTTTTAAGGTTAAGTAAATCAAATTGTTTTTTTTCTTTTTTTTTTTTGTTGGACATATGATGAGTGGAAACAATAATAAATGTATTTCTAGTTTGACGTTTGACTTGTATATTGACGTCTTCCAACAATTTTAACTTCATTGTCAATTGTGTATAACATAATTTTCACCATTCTATATATCACCTATCGTCCCCCTCGAACTGATGGAAACTTTATGCAACTAATCAATGCATTCTATTCACTAAAATGGTCCTCGTGATAGAGGTATGATGGATAAAAATCCTCTCTCTCTCTCTCTCTCTCTCTCTCGTAGATGAATAGACCATTTTATGCTAATGAAAATTATTTTCTCTATGGAATTCGACATATATATAGGTTTCAAAGAAGGAGTGAATGCTTGCTGTGGAACGGGACCTTATGGAGGAGTTTTCACATGTGGAGGCACAAAGAAGTTAACCACATACGAGTTATGCGAAAATGCAAATGAGTATGTATGGTGGGATTCTTTTCATCCGACTGAAAGGATTCATGAACAGTTTGCTAAAGCTCTTTGGGATGGCCCCTCGGCCTCGGTCTGGCCTTGTAATCTTCAAGATCTCTTCCTGATCAACAAGGAGAAGCTCACCATTGCTGATATAGTTGATAACAATCAAGAATACCAACACATCTTTTGATGCTTGCGATCACTTTCATATTCTCTCTCTAGTTTAGTTTCGCTTTTCATTAGTAATTATGTTTAATGTTGCCAAATTCTACATGTTAAGAGAGTTTTATGTAACATTATGTGCGTGTAATATCAATACTTGTAGTACACTCAGTATTTTATTAAATATGCGGGCTTGAAATACTTACAAATATTTAATGAATACACGAAAAACTGGTGTATTATAAAATTTATCAGTTATTTAATTCAACCCAATATATCAATTAACACGTCATTAAGTTATATACTATGTTTGAATTAACATTTTACATATGGAGAAAAGCTTAAATGGTTTTTCATTCCTCTTTGGCATTCAATTTCATTCAATACCACATGACATGTGTAATTGTAACATTCTCCAAGTTTGGAAAGAAAATGATTTGATTGACTAGAGACTATGACCCCAACTCCCCATGCCATTCTCCTAACTGTTTAAATGCCTTGGTCTCAAAATATTTAATCAAATAATGCAACTAATTTTGAAATGTCACCAACTCAATTTTGGCATTTCAAAATATATGAACAAGAAAAAGAGTAAAAAAATTTCGTATTTCAGTCTTTAAGTGAACTCTATTTCATAAAATCCTAGAAAAAGTAGTAGAAGAGTATATCTTATTATCGTTAATATACTTAGCTCCTATTTGATTCGGTTAAAAATCAATTTTTTTAATAGATTTTGATAAAAAAAAATAATGAAATGTGTGGTTGAACAAGGATAAAAATTGTCGTTTTATGAACTATAAAATTAATTTTTAATTTTAACTTAGATTTTTATCAATTTTTATAGTCACACCAAAATGAAAGCCAAACATTCAATAGTACTTAGATTTTGTTAACAAGCTTTAAAATGAAGGACAAACATTCCGTACTTATTTTTTATTTGTTTCTGTTTGCTCACTTATATATACAAGGGGAAATTTTTTATTTTATTTTATTTATTTAATGTCTTACTAACAATGAAAATCTTCACCAAGATAAGATAAGCTAATTAATAAAAGATGAATAATAAGAATATAATATAAAAGGTTAAAGATTTAAAAATAATATGAAAAAGTTGAGGACTTAGATGTTCCGATTCAACTTTTCGATCCTTTAATTTTTTTCAATTTAACCTCCGGTAAACATATGATTTACTTTCTCATTAAATTTGTGATCTCCATTAAAAAAAGAAAAAAAGAAAAAAAATAAAAAATATATATATAATTGCTTACATAATACTGAATACTACCAGTAACAAAATAATAAATGTTCAAATGCAAGATTTGTGAAAAAGTTACCTCTTAATATCAGCACGAGACCAAATAAGCCTCGATATACATATAATAGAGGGGCGGGTGGGTCTAGACGTGGACTCAAGTTCACGATTTGTCCCAATTTGATTGGCAAAATAAAGAAATCTTAATGATTGCCCATTCTAATGTATTTCTATTAGTTTAAATTAACTTTTTCTTTCTGTTAGACGCGTGACCACCTCAAAATTAAATCTTAGTACCATGACCTTCTTACCTAATACTAATCAAAATTTTCGAATTAATGTAAATTGTTGGCCATTTACCGCCACTAATTTAGCCAATAATATGAATTTAAATGTTCGATTATGAATACATAAATTCCTTCTAAGAATATGAGCATGTTTGATAAAAAATGGTGTTAGCTTATAAATTGTGTAAGATCCAAATCTACACAATTCACTTATAACTTAGTTCTATCTTATAAACCGAGAGACCAACGATCACAAGAATTTTGGACCACACAATCTATGGTTTCTAGCTTATAAACTAGCACCTTTTTCTTGGTCAAACATGCTCGATGTTTGATAGTCCTTTTAATTTCTTATATGACATGGATTCTACTAAATATATGGATAGTAAATTGTGAATTTTATATAATGTGTTAATAAAAAATATATTTGACTAACTTTTTTTATCTAAAGATAATATGTAGATTTAGACAAATGAAATGTATCTAAATTGCATATCATTTATCGTCATCAGCTTACTTTGTCATTAATTCACCAACTTTCGACTTTGAGTAAATATCATCTCCTTTATACGGTCTTACAATTTCGCTTGGATAACTCAAATGTGCCTCTTTTAGAAAAAACGACTTTACTACTTGTACATCACAATGTACATCGGGATGTGCACCCCCTTACATGGGGCGGAACCCGCTTAAATAAAAAAATATTCTATGCAGTGGGTCCCACCCCCATGNAATGGGCATCAAACAGGGACCAAAAGTGTGTTTGAGCCACATTATTTTGGAAGAATATGTTTTAGAATAATAGATTGATGGATAATGTATGATTGAAAAAGAAGGAAAAATTATTGATGTGATGAAAAAATATTATTTTATTGAAAAATGTGTGGTTAAAAATAAGTAAAAGAATGATAATGAAAATTTTAATATGACTCAAACTGGGCATAGTTAAAAAACAAGAAATCTCTATTAAAAAAAAAAATGGACCAACTAAATAATAAATACTCTCGTGAAAGCAAAGAAGAAATATTCTAAAAAAAAAAAAATGCAATAAACAACTTCTAAAAAAAGCACAAGATAGTAATAAACTCAGTGACTACGTCATACAATTTTAAGACGTAAATGGGCATGAATTGAATCCTACGTAGCTTGTTCTTGCCATGAACATGGCAATTAGCAAATTTCTGATGTATTTTCCTTTTCCTTTAAAAAAAAAAAAAAACATTTTCAATTGTATATCAACAAACCACCAACTATTGTTTTTAATATATATTGTGCTTAATAATGATAGCACTTACAATAGTCGTGATTTCTCGATTAAAAATTGCATAGAATTTGACGGAATTTCATGTTTTAATAATTTTGTTATTCTAACGTACTTCTCGAATACAAAATGCGTAGAATTTGATGTGTTTAATAACCTTGTTATTCTAACATACTTTTGAGTAGCTTAAACTTATGAATTTAGAAGAGTATCGACTTTACAAACTATTTCACTAGAGTCGTAAAACTATCATCTGGGGAGCTTTAGGATAAGCAAGTTTACGCGGTACTACTACTAGTGGAATGGTAAAACTATACAATTATAGAAAATAAAGCAGTAAGAAAAGTTCCCAAAACATTACTATTTCGTCAACCACATAAATTGTGGTCTTCATTTTGCCTTGACAGATCCAGGCGGTCTCTGTTTCTCTCTCTAAATATATGCATCATTCCATCACAGCCATTATAATTTATCATTGTCATCATCATCATCATCATCATCGTTTATATCAAAATAATTTTTATTTTTTTAAATCAGCAGCTCAAAATCTCTCTCCATTTCCATATTCAAAATCTCTTTCAATCACCATTGGTATATAAAGTTCTATTTAATTATGCAAATTTTTTTGTTAAAATTATTGAGTGTAATTCTGAGTTTTCATAATTTTTTGATGGAAAGTTAGCTTCTTTATTTTGTAAATTATGTATTTAGATTGAGATTTGGAAAAGGCAGGTAGGGAAATCGAAATTTTTTTGAAGGTTTTTTATTTTTATTGATTTATTTTTTATGTTTTGAGAGAACAATTGGGTTTAGGAAATGGGGACAAAGGTGAAACATTGGTCTATTCAAATTGGATGCTGGAGTGATTAATTCCCTGAGGCTCCCTCGGTCAAAGAATTATCATGGCTGATGTTTTGGAAAATGTAACACAACAACTTCAGGGAGTTCAACATCTTTCTCCTCCTCCAGATCGATTTATGCAAAAATTCCGACTCTATGAAACACGATCGGTATTAACTTTTTTTTTTCTTCCATTTATTATCTCTTTAAGTTGAAATGAGTCAGCGTGCTTTGTTTGGATTCTTGAACTAATTTTGGAGTACAAACTCTCCTGTTTCAAGGCTGTGTAGATTAATTTGTGCTGATATTTTAATGCTAATGTTGATTATGATTATATTCTTGTGATCACTTTCTTTATTAATTTGCAGCAATTTTGTAAATGTTGCTTCTTAAGTTAATTCTGAATTATTTGGATTTTGATGTCTGTATTTCAATGAATTAAATTATAATCAACTTAATGATGGATATCTTTTGACAATTTAGTGGAAGATATACGAGTTTACATGTGTGTTGGCTTTCAAAAATTGTCTTACTCAACTGCTGTCTGCTGGAGCTTAGTTTAATAAGTAAAAAAATTATGTCATATCTTCCACGTGCTCAGGATTCTGAGTGATAGGTTACGAGTTTCAGCATTAATAATGTCCTTAAGCACTTAGAAAAATGTGAGGTGTTCACTCATTGAGTTGGAATGCCATCAACCAACTTCGGTTTTGGGTAGGCCCAGGGATAACTTGTTCCTATAATTTATTTGTTGATTCGGCTGGCATCTCTTGCATATCTGTGGGACCCTTAATACAAGCTTGCTGCTAGAAGTTCGTAGAGTCGGAGCTCTTGTGTTCTCATTAGCATGTCTGTGATTTTCAACTTGCACTGCAAAAAAAATGGGGTTAATATCTAATAATTATGGAGAAACAGTTGGATCCGCTGTGTCCATTTCTTCCTTTACGTAAATTTTAGTCTGTGCATGCATATACTTCTATATTTGATAGTTTTCAATTTGTTGATTGCAGAAATTCTATATGGTAGGAAGGGACAAAAATAGAACATACTGGAAAGTGTTAAAAATTGATAGGACAGAACCGAGTGAGCTTAACGTTCGTGAAGATTCTACCCCATACACAGAAAGAGAATGTTCTGACTTATTGAGAAGGATACATGAAGGTAACAGGGTTACAGGAGGACTTAAGTTCGTTACTTCTTGTTATGGCATTGTTGGTAAGTATAAATTGAGAGTCACTTCTTTCGGGCATATGAGGTGGGCTGTTAATCCTAATTGCTGTTCTTGTTACTCTCTTTTCCAGGATTCATTAAATTTCTGGGGCCTTATTACATGCTACTTATTACAAAAAGAAGACAGATCGGTTCAATCTGTGGTCACATTGTATATGCTATCTCCAAAAGTGAGATAATCCCCCTTCAGAATTCTGTGGTTAGATCCAGCATGGTTAATTACAAGAATGAGCACAGGTCGTTCCTTTCTCTTAATTCAGTCTCTTTAATGAATGAAGTAGCTTTATTCTTTAAGTTGTCAAATATCGTCTTTTAGAGTTCTTCCATATAGGGAGTTTCCTCTACATCTAATCTTTCTTAATTTTTGATTTTCTATAATGAGCAATATTTGCTGGAGAGCTAGAGATGAATATGGTAGTCTTATACCTTATATGTTAATTTTCTTTGCAGGATAATTTCTTTACTAATGACTGCTTTTCGATTTTGATGGTTGTATAGATACAAGAAGCTCTTGTGCATGGTGGATCTGACGAAGGACTTCTATTTTAGTTACTCCTACCATGTGATGAGGAGTCTCCAGAAGAACATGTGTGATAATGAAACTGGGCAAGTCCTGTATGAAACCATGTTTGTGTGGAACGAGTTTCTTACTCGTGGAATACACAATATTCTTCAGAATACTATTTGGACTGTTGCATTAGTCTATGGCTTTTTTAAGCAGGTAAGGTTCCTGCACTGCTTACGTGACTTATTGTTAATCAAAATTTTTCTTTGCCCTAATTACCTAATGTGGTTACTTTTCTTTGACTTTGATTACTCTAAATATTAGTTTTTATATATTGCCAGCTATGCGTTTGTAAGCAAACATTAAAAATTCGATGGCTTGTTAATTTCTTTATGCTTGGGAATGCAGGCTACACTTTCTATATCGGGGCATGATTTCAAGCTGACTTTAATTGCCAGGCGTTCACGGCACTATGCTGGGACTAGGTCAGTATGCAAACAATAATTTGATGAACATCTGGATTTATGTTTTGTTACTATCTCGACTTGAAGTTACATTCTTTCTCCAAAGTATTCGTACGTTGTACTTTGACTCTATCTATAAAAACAGATTCAGGGAATCCGAACCGTTCCATTGGGTTTAGGTGGAGGCCTAAAAACCTCACCTAGACTTCGATGGTGTTTCTTGAAAAAAAAAAAAAAAANTATAATCGTAATCTTCGACGATCTTCGGAATCTTATTCAATCTCCTTGACACTTATATATGTAACTGGCTTAGAGAGGGAATCCATCTATGCATTTACGTGACTATCAAGGAAACTCATCTATTTTGTGTATATTTGCATGTAGTGTAGGGTTAGTGTTCTTTAATGTTTTATTTCCAGTGTTTCTAATTGAATTGCACCCTTTCCTTACTTGTGGTGTTCAAGGCCTTCTATTGTTACCTACAATTGACATTTTTTTTTCTTCCTTTGAATGATCCTCTATCAAATCAACTCTGCTCCCCCGTCCAAATAAAAAAGAAGAAAAATGAACAGCATTTTCTTTTCACATTTCTCTTTCCCTCAATACTGGACCTCAACATTACCAACAACATTAGATCAAGAAACAGCTTACTGTGCCATGAATTCCAAAATGGGGACCAACACTATTACAAGCCACGTCTTAATCTTCACCTCAATCAGGATTGGACAATCCAATCCATTGCTTGGTTTTATGAGGAGCTACTCGTCATGGATGTAGTGCTGTAGAGGTAGTAGCTGTAGTCTTTGGATGTAGGAGGTTGGAAATGGAAATTTCCAAGGCAGATTTTCTTTCTTCTTATTATTTTGATATGTTTTCAACCTCCTGGATGTTGTGGAATATCTTTTAGTGGTATTTTGTTATTTCAGTTATACTACTTTGTTAGCGGTGGCAATTCTTTTTTGTTCAGTTATACTTCTGGCATTAGTTTTGAGTTATGGCATGGAGGAGGAGTAGATCGAGAGGTATGGAGAAGGGAGGAATTGTGTTAATTTCTTCTTCTTTATTTTTTTATTTCACTATTCTATGAAGTGACCCATCCCACTTGAACAAAATAAAAATGGAAAATTGTAGAATCAAAGGCTTACCTGAAAACTGATCCAATCAAACTAGGCCCTGCAAATTGAAATTGAAGTTATTCCTGATTCTTGTGGTCCTTTTTTTGTATCCTGTGATGATGTAATGCGGCTCTAGATGATTATTTTTCGAGAATACGTCACAGGTAAATCTCAGTGTGTTGTCATCAGTTCTTATTGTGGTAATAACCTTTCTAGTTTTGGTAAGAATTGATTCCATGAAATTCAGCAAAGTTCATTTGTTGTGGTAATGACCTTTCTGGGTGGTCTAAATGGTGCTATGGATCACTCATCTGATCTGGAAATATAGGGTTTTGCTTAGGCTTAATAAATGAAAAGCAGGACTTATGGATTGCTAACTTCAGGGAACATGTTTGAAGTTAATTCGTATCACACCTGGTTTGGGTTCCACAAATTTTAAGTGGACATTATCACTCAACTCTCAGTCAATTTTCAATAAAAGAAAACATTACGAATTCAATTAATTTCTGGTGTTGTAAATGTGATTAAGATGCATTATTAGTTTTGTAACTTCCTCTGAAAAAAATGAAGAGGTAAAGCTACATTTTGGATTCAAGAAAGTGTATTCTCTCCAAGACTCTCCATAGGATTTTTCAACTTAATTTAGCTTTATGCCTGGGTAACAGCTCGGTGCTAGCTACTAATTACCATAAGCCCTCAGGAGTACGGACAAAATATTTTTCAGAGTCTAAGTTCCTTGGCGGGTAAACTTTGTATTTGCATACAAGTCTTGATGAAAATGTGCTTTTCTAAAAAATAAAAAGGAAAATTCAGATGCTTTATGCACCTACTGCTCAAAAGTGCGTACATTAATCACCATTACTATGTTATTTGAGCTCTCGCCATTTTTAATTACTGATCTAATCTTATTCGTATCCTGAAATCGAGGAGTTAGGATAAAAGAGTTTGTGACATGGGCTTCTTAGCAAACTTATTAAGGTGATGGAAGATTGAAATGAGATTTGATGCTAGCTGGGTTGGCCTCACTGAGAGAGGATACTCAATCACTTGATTCATATTTTTGGGACCCTTAAGAAGGTATGCACGCACTAGCTAGTTAGGTGATGGAGCGGACGTGTGAAGAGAGGGGAGGGAAATCTTTGTCTTCAGTTACCAGGCTTGCTCAAGTAGGAGGGACAGTCGGACAGATGCATATCGTTCATGGTTCTTCAATTGAACCTCCACCTTTTTTACTTCAAACAAAAAGACTTGTTAACTTGGTATACTTTTGTAAATACTTCGCATGTATAGAGGCCCCTATAATTAATATAGACATACATGCACTGGATTTATGTGTTAGAAGTGTAGAGATACACTGAGGCATAGTAAACTCTGGAGAAATTACTGCTTCTGGAGCTGTCCAGTTAAAGTATGGATTATCATTGTTGTTTTCATCACTTTTTCTCGTGACATTCACCTCATGTGTTGTTTCTGTTTTATCAATGGATGCTTTCCGTTGAGCTTTTTTAACCCCCTTCTCTCTGTTGCACATATGATACTTGAGAGATTTTTTTCTACTTTGTAGATATTTAAAACGAGGGGTCAATGAGAAGGGCAGAGTTGCAAATGATGTTGAGACTGAGCAGATTGTATTTGAGGATGTTCCAGAAGGGTTCCCTATGCAGATTAGTTCTGTTGTCCAAAATCGTGGGTCCATCCCACTATTCTGGTCACAGGAAACTTCGCGCCTAAATCTTAAGCCTGATATTATTTGTATGTTATAGCAATTCGAATTCCAATTCCTTTCTCTTTTTCTTTTTCCTTTTCTTTTTTTTTTTGTTTTTGGCAAAAGAACTCTCATCTGATTTTCTAGTCTGTACTTCACAACTGATGTTTATTTTGCAGTGTCAAAGAGGGACCAAAATTATGAGTCTACCAGACTTCATTTTGAAAATCTTTTCAAGAGATATGGGAATCCTATTATCATTTTAAATTTGATCAAGGTGAGGATTTAATTTCGACTTTTGTACTCAAGGGTGTTGTGATGAATTGGTTAACTCCATATTTGTTACATGTTGAATTTGTTAAAAGTGTATAATTTATAGGCACTGAATTTTGTTATCAACAGACAAATGAAAAGAAGCCTCGAGAATCCATTCTTCGTACAGAGTTTGCTAATGCGATTGAAACTATTAATAAAGATTTGTCAGCGGAGAATCGTCTTAAATTCCTCCACTGGGATCTGCACAAACATTCTCGGAGGTATTAGATTTTTTTATCCTTTTTAGACATGCTACTTTTGTAGAAGATTTAACTTGTCTTTCTATTTAACTATTTCCTCAGTAAAGCTACAAATGTTCTTCTACTCTTGGGAAAGGTGGCTGCATACGCATTAACACTTACAAGTTTCTTCTATTGTCAAGTAACACCAGCCTCGCAATCAGAGGGATATCTGGGATGGCCTTCCTTTGAGTGAGTGTGTTAATACATTCCATTTATTTTATTTTATTTTCTGATTTGTGTTAAAATCATTGTACTTGCAATTTTTTTTATCTTATTTTAAGCATGTTTATGTTCTTGAGTTACTGGGTAGTCATCCCTCGTTATGCCTTGGATATTTTTGATGATACAAAATATAAATAAATACATCTCCCCTATCTAACAACTTAAATTTTTCGATGAGATGGTTCAACATGGTACTAGAGCAAACAAAGGTTCTAAGTTCTATTTTTAGAGCCACCCCCAACTATGAAAACTTCAGGTTTAAGGTCTTAAGTGAAAAAATGATTTCATTGTTCCCATCAGGAGCTTGTAGAAGATTTAAAAAATATGAACAAAATAGATTCCTTCCTCTCCAACAGCTTGTTTTTTTGATGGGTTAGTTCAATAGAAATGGTTTATGTTTTTAGCATTTTTTATCATCTTAATCTGGGCATATTTGTCTTAAGACCTTTTGAAGACCTAAAAACACTTATAACGAATTTGGTGATATGATCTTTATTGGAGTATTTTAGCACTTCAATATCATATCTAATCCACAGTTAGGGCAACCTGCGGGTATCATTGGTTGTTCCCACCTCTGGGATTTGAGACAAATTGACTGTGCGAGAACATAGCTTCCCTATATCACGAGGAATGTTCTGATTTTTTTCCTGATTGTTTCATATTTGTTATTCCAAATACGCAAAATTTAAAGTCACTTAGCTCCTAATTACCTCTTGTACAAGAAGTCAACTGTTGATCTTTTCCCTAGGAGAAAGAAAACTCTTTTTGTGTATGGATAATATTTGATGCATAAAGGACTTACCAAAATGTGTGGATAACATGATGTTATGGGTGTTAGTAATTGCTGAATAAATTATCAATGTATTATTATTGTTATTATTATTATTATTTTATTTTTTTCCCAATTGTGTTACTATGTGTAAGTTTGTAAGGAAGTTCACCATGGTTTCATGTCGCAGTAATGTTGCTACTCCTGATATTTCCACTACAAAATATTACGACAGCGAATGTGAGAAACTTCTCTATGTTGAGAATGATGATTCAGATAACACAGATGGAAAACTTAGTGGAGGCACTACTGTTTCTAATGGCAATTCTTCACTCAAACCTCCAATTTTCCAGAAGGGAGTTCTCAGGACAAACTGCATAGATTGTTTGGATCGCACTAATGTGGCACAATATGCATATGGCTTGGCTGCTTTGGGACATCAGTTGCATGCTCTGGGAGTAATAACCTCCGCCAAGATAGACCTTGATGATTCTTTGGCTGATGAATTGATGGCTTTTTATGAGAGAATGGGTGATACCCTTGCACATCAGTATGGTGGTTCGGCTGCTCATAACAAGGTATGCTAATGTGTGATTGCATTCTAATATTGGGTAGTTTGACTGGATTTATTGTTATGCCACTTCCTGGCTGACTAATATCAGAAGCTATTATTTCAAATTAAAATATCCAGTTGCAAGTGTTCTTTTGGTCTTATCTTCAATACTCCGTCTGAAAAGTTATGTTACTTATGGAAAATGGTGGAATTAGTTATCAACTGTTAAATCAAGTTGATTTCAGGACCTATCAATCCATTTCACGTGATATGGACCAGTCAGATGTAACACGTTTCAATTTTATAGCTATTTATTTTATGTGTTTGCTATAATTTTGTGTCAAAATAATCTTGTAAAGCCAGTGCATGCCTCCTTTATTGTGTCAAAGTGCTAGAATCATTCTTTCATTTCTCGTCCTTCAACTAGTTGAGACGTCTTGAGTAACAATTAAAACATTTAAAATTATGTTTATTATGAGATCGATCCCCTGCCTTAACTGAAGAGAGCTTCAGATAAAACCTGTCGAATGTGTTTTGAGTAAACTGTTAGTAAGGTTTGTCTTCAGTCTGATCATTTTTTGTGTTAGAATTTGTTTATAAAGTACATTATATGTGGCTTACAGTGTAAGCATTTTTCTTTTGCGAGTCACCCTAGGTGAATGTGCAATTATTTATCCTTTTAAACATTTTATTTCATTACTGCAAGCATGTGTTTTGGTTGACATTCTTAAAATTTTAATTTATTTTAGATTTTCTCTAAGAGAAGGGGTCAGTGGAAAGCTACAACCCAGTCCCAGGAATTTTTTCGAACTCTACAGAGATATTACAGCAATGCTTACATGGATATGGAGAAGCAAAATGCCATCAACATGTAAGTTTGTAGTGGTTACGATCTCACATATGCTTCTCAAAATTTTATATATAGATATAGGTGTTATGGGTAGTGAAGATGGATTTAGGGAAACATTGTAGGGACATTTTGACGCAAGAACCTAACAATTTGACAACGAACAATTGAAGAAGAAAATGAACGAGAAAGAGAAGGGGACCTAAGAAGAAAAATAATTTAGGGCAAGAGAAAATCAATTTATTTCATAAATTCAAGAGGTGGATCAATTAACAAAAATTTGGTTGTGTGTGGCCCGTGGAACCACCTGTGACTGAGTGATGTAACCCACACCCAAACCCACAACCCATCATCTTAACCACAGAACAACCACTCAGCCACCACCCGCTCCCGCCGACGCCGTCGACGGAAACATCGCGGAGCACGGTAACCCCCAGAAAATCGGCCTCACGCTACTAAAACAGCCGCACGTTCAGGCGATGGCCCTAGGTGGGAACCTTAGCGCCGTCGCTCGATTTTTGCCGATTCTGCCCACCTCCTGGGCACACGCGCCTGACCGGTGGGTTGGGCCGGCGATTCCGACGCTGGGGGGAGGGGGGTTGCTACGAGGGACACCCCCCTGTCTGGCGGCGCATGGCACCCACGCGTCGGCGTTGGAAATACAGAAAGTGCATCTCGACGTCCCGGGTACAGCTACGACGCCTATTCTACCATCAGACGTGCCGCTTGCACAGAATTTGGGAAAAAAGGTCGGGGATGCATATGGTTTGGTTTACGGTAGTCGTTTTCGAGTAGAGGCGAAGGAGTTTGCAATTTCTATCAACAATTTCGACATTGTTAGGATGACCAGAGTGGGGCTTAAAGCTATCAAACTCAATCTGCATGGGGAGGTTTGGTGCACTGATTTTGCTTCTAAGTTTGACGAGTTCCATAGAGCCTTTTTGGCACAACGATGTGTGAACAGCCGTGGCAGGTATTTGATGATTGCACAGTATGGGGAGAGGCGCCGGAAAGGAGTAGTGATGGTACCAGAGGGTGCGAATGGAGAAGGGTGGGCATCGATCTTGCGGGTGTTTCAGGCATTTGTTGACTCATTTGTCGCTGGTGATAAGGTCAAACGTCGAACTGTAGACGACAGAATGCGACACGGTATGACGTATGCCGATCAACGGGTGTTGTTGCGAAAGGAAAGGCCGGTTGATGTGAGTAACCCTCAGGGGTCGAGACATGTGCAGGAGGCACACATGGTGGGTTTTGGAATGCTGGTGAAATAAAGGCATGCATCCATGCTTTGAAAGGGGAACTTGATGATTTAATTAGGCTTGTGGGAAGAGAGCCTGATGTGGGATGCGGTTTGATTTGTTGTCATAGGTGTGGGATGAGTGTGGAGGTGCCCCCAGCTGATGGACAGCTGTTAGCAACTTCGGATCTTAAGGAGTTATCTTCGAGAGTGGCACGAACCAAAGAGAAGCAGGTGATAATTGAGCCCAATCGTGAGTCTCAGACACAGACTGAACCGACGTACTCAGTTAAGGACGATGTAGTGGATGTAATGGGATTGGATAAGGTTGTTGACTCGGGGTTAGGAGCAGATCACGAGGCAGAACATTAGTCTAAGGAAGGAGAGCTGAGCATGGCTAATCCGGAGGAGGTAACTGTGGATGCGATTGATACAGTTGCATCGGAAGAGGGATTAGTGTTGGATGAGAAACAGAAGGGCGTGTATTGTCAGAGGGTCTAGCTTGGAAAGGTGTGGAAGATCACGAGGAGACAAGCCTGACCAATAAGGTGGTGAATACTTACAATAGGAGGTACTCGAAGCCTCTACAAGAAAGGGAGCTAGGGTCTGAAAAAGCTCTGGTGGTGTGGGTTGGTGACGGTAAGGAGGGAGAGATAGACAGTGGCATAGTATCGGTGGAAGAAGTGGAGGAACACATATTTGCAAATAGGCATTCACCCTCGAATTGGGTTCTTCAAAAAATCCAGGAGTTCAGCAAGATGGTTGGTGTGTCATGTGACGGGCATGAAAGCAATCTCATGCAACTCTTTTGAGGAATTGGAGACCAACAGAGGACAGGGGATGAGCACACAAGTAGAGAAATCAAGAAAGGGCGACCGTGAACTTAAGCGGCTTGAATGGTTAGTTAATTATGACATTAAGGGTGGAGATTCAAAGAGAGGAATGTTAGGGAGGGATGATGGAGTGTTGAAATGATCCCAAAAATTATAAGCGGGAATGTGAGGGAGCTTAATGATGAGGGGAAACGGTTGGGTATCTGAAATCTGATTAGGGGATGGAGGGCGGACTTGGTCTGTTTGCAAGAAACTAAGATGGAGTTCGTCTCGAGGGACGTGGTTAGCAGTCTATGGGGGGGACAGCATGTTGGATATCAATTTTTGGAGTCCTCTAGGGCTTCAGGAGGTGTGATTGTCATGTGGGATTCTAGAGTGTTTGATATGGAGGAGGTTAGTGTAGGGTTATTTACCATATCGCTTGCTCTTAGGAATGTAGGGGATGGGTTCCAGTGGATGTTTGTAGGAGTTTATGGTCCGATAGCTGATGGTAGTAGAGGGGGCTTGTGGGATGAGTTAGTATGATGGCGTGGTCGAGTCTCCCAACGTGTATCGAGGGTGACTTCAATGTGGTTAGATTTCCTCTGAGAGCTCGAGCGGTGGGAGACTAACAGGAGCTATGCAGGAGTTCTCAGATTTCATTAGGGAGAATATGTTGGTGGATTTGCCAATGATTGGGGGAGATTTTACTTAGTCCTCTAATCGGGACCAACCTGTTCATTCTCGAATTGATAGGTTTTTGATCAATGGAGAGTGGAAGGTTAAGTACTCAGATGTGACGCAAAGGAGATTAGGGAGGGTGTACTCTAATCATTTCCCTATCTCATTATCTGGGGATATCAGGGTAGTGGAAGAAAGCCTTTTAGGTTTGAGAAGATGTTAAAAGTAGAAGGTTTTAGGGAACGTGTACGGACCTGGTGGGCGTCTTATGACTTTAGGGGGTCTCCCAGCTTCGTGCTGGATCAGAAATTGAAGGCTTTGAAAGGGGATTTAAAGAGTTGGAATGTGGAGGTAGATGGGATTACTTATGAGGATCTACAGGTTATTGGAAACAAATGGTGAGATTCTATCAAAATCTATCAGGAACAGTTTGAGTGGAGGCCACGGTTGGAAGGGCTAGATTTTTCTACTATCACAGAGGAGGATGTTAGATGGTTAGAGAGACCATTCGGGGAAGAGGAAATTAGGGATGTGGTTTTCAACATGAATGATGATAAGGCACCAGGACCAGACGGTTTCTCGTTCACATTTTATAAAGCTTGTTGGGAGGTGGTATGAGCGGATATTACGGATGTTCTTAATTATTTTTCTGAGTATGGCAGGTTCCCAAGAAGCTCTAATGTTATATTTATTTTGCCGATTCCCAAGAAACCAGGGGCGGTGGACATTAAGGATTTTCTTTAACTTAGTTAGTGGGGTGATTAAGATTATTGCAAAGACACTGGCTTATCGATTGAAGGAGGTGTTGGGGAAAGTGGTATCTAAGTTTCAGAATGCCTTTGTAAAAGGAAGGCAGATTTTGGATTCTGTGCTTATAGCAAATGAATGCGTTGACTCAAGATTGCATTTGGGAACGCCAGGGATGCTATGCAAGCTCGATATTCAGAAGACCTACGATCACATGAATTGGAAGTTCCTGTTGTATATGCTTAGGCAATGTGGATTTGGGGAACAGTGGTGCAAGTGGATTCAATTTTGTATTTCAACTGTTTCATTCTCAGTTATGGTTAACGGCACTTCGGAGGGTTATTTTCGAAGTAGCAAAGGATTGAGGCAAGGAGATCCCTTGTCTCCATTGTTATTTGTTATTGTTATGGAGGCGTTCAGTAGGATGATTGAGGAAGTTTTGATAAAGGGTTTTACGGTTGGACATGCACAGATTTCTCATTTGCTATTTGCAGATGATACTCTGATTCTATGCGATGCAGATGAGGAGCAATTGAGGAATTTGCATTGGTTACTTCTTTGTTTTGAAGTAGTGTCGGGCTTGAAGATTAATCTGGGGAAATCGGAGGCTATTCCAGTGGAGGAGGTTGCTAACGTAGATCAGTTGGCCTCTATTTTGGGATTTAGGGTTGCACAGATGCCTATTTCTTACCTTGGGCTCCCTTTAGGGGCAAGGTTTAAAAGTAAACATATTTGGAATGGTATCATCGAAAGGACGGAGAAGAGGTTAGTGGGGTGGAAGCGTATGTACCTTTCGAAGGGTGGACGCCTTACTCTCATTAAATCCACTCTCTCCAACCTCCTACTTATTTCTTGTCATTGTTTCCTATTCCTGTTACAGTGACAAGTAGATTAGAGAGGATTCAAATGGAGTTTCTTTGGGCAGGGATGGGAGAAGAGAAGAAACTTCATTTGGTCAATTGGGGTGTGGTTTATTCTCCGTAAGGATGGGAGGGCTTGGATTGAGGAGTCTGGTTCTGTTTAATAAGGCCTTACTGGGCAAGTGGTTGTGGCGACTTGGAGTGGAGAGGTTGAGTTTTTGGAGAGAAATCATTGGAGTGAAGTATGGTATTATGGAGGGGGGTTGGTGCTCTGTCGAAGGACGAGGATCTTATGGGGTGAGTCTGTGGAGGTATATCCGACGAGGATGGAGTGACTTTCGAGATAATTTGACCTATGAGGTGGGAAATGGCAATGATATTAGATTTTGGGACGATCGTTGATGTGGAGATCAACCGCTTAAAGTGCGATTTCCTTCTTTGCATCGCATTGCCTTGGAGCCGTCTGCTATGGTGAATGATGTATTCACTATTCATAATGGAAATCACAGTTGGAATACTGTTTTTGAGAGGGGTCTATAGGATTGGGAATTAGATGATTATGCATTGTTTCTGACCTCTTTGTATGAGGCGCATATTCAGGTTGGAGATGGTGA
>CAIGRB010005770.1:18853-29806 GCA_903798255.1 Fraxinus quadrangulata | reverse complement strand
TTCGGAGTCTGCTTTTAGTGCAGGAAAGAGGGTTCTTTCTGAGGTCAGGAGTCGACTAAAAGAAGATATTTTAGAAGCGTTAATGTGCGTGAAGGACTGGGAAGATGCTAATTATCGAATTCAAGATAAATATGCCCAAATTGCATGTAATCAAGTAAGTGATATTTAATTTCACTCTATTTATTACGAAATTTTATTTTCATACATTTAAAAGTTTTTTTAAAAAATTGTACACGTAACAAATTGTTCGTGTACAATTTTTAACAAATTGTTCGTGTACAAATTGTCGATTTGTCCCCATCCCATCACTGTCCATTCCCAATATGCCAGGTTGCTTCACTAAAAGTTTCTAATATTTATTTATTTATTTATTTGTATTGCAAAGAAGGATAAAGTAATAGAGTTGATAAGTGTATTTTATGCACTTATTTAAATCCAAAAATAGAGACATTTAATAGTTCTTTTGAACAATTATGACATAATTTATTGTATATTTCATTTATTAGGTAAAACTCGATAAAAAAAGTGGAATTGAAAGAAAGAAGCGAACACTACCGAAAAATGGCAAGAACTAAAGTTCGAGAATTAAAGTGTAAATACTCAAAAGTTGTATCGGACCTCACGATGAAGATTCGAGAATGTTAAAGGTCAATTGAATGCAATTAGAAGTAAACAAGGAGTGAAATATGATCAAAATATGGACACAAATCAATTTCCAACCGCACAAGTATGTTTCAAATTTTTAGTCAGAGATTGAAATCCATTTTGACCTAGTAAACGTTTGAATTGAAAAAAGTTATTTCTAGTAAAGTTGTAGCTTTTTGAGTTATCTTTACAACTCAATTTGAATCGTCTCAATCAGATATCGAGAGAGAAACAATAAAAATATTGAAGGAGTGCAGTGTAGATTTTCACTCGAAAGGTGGCATCGCGGCACCACAGCGCGTTTTCGACATCAAAAAATATCATGGATAAGAAAATGTTCTAATTAATTAGCTCAATTCGTTCGTGGCTTGAACAACTACATTTTAACTAATATGCAACTTCGAAAACAATAAACATGATATCTCTACTTATTTTGGAAAGTTTACGGCCAATATTGTTTAATTTTCAAGAGTTCGGAAGTAAATGGCATAATTTAATTTAATAATAGGTCGCAAACATTGTACACTTATTACACAACTTTGTAAATACTAAGTATTGTATATAGCTCGTCTTATTTTGAAAAGTTGATAGCCAAACATATTTAATTTTCTAAAGCATAGATGTAATCAGTATATTTAGTTAACAATAATTTACAAATATGAATGCTTACCTCATTAGAAAATCATAGTACGTGCCTGTTTAACAACCATTTTGATAGGAAAAAAAGGGTTTTTAATAGTATTTTTTAGGGGAATGTGTGGGTAAAAAGTAGAATTTTTTTTTTGGTACACATGTAAAATATTTTATTGTGTGAATGTGTGGTTGAAAATTGTTATGTAGCAAACACCAAAATAAATTAAAGTGTCAAACAAACTTATTGTTGTGGTTTGACCCAAATTCTAGTGGGTATTGAAGTTTAAATTAGAGTGGTCTTGAAGAGATCAAAATTATAGACTGGAAGAAAAAGTCACCGCATTTTTTCTTGCTTGGCACTAGCTGGATGCTCGAACGAGTCCGGTAGAAAATAACCCGATACTTGATCGCTCGCTTGGCGTTGCCTTGTCGCTCAAGTGGTATTAGAGTGAGGTTGATTGTTCCGCATGGCGACAATGAAGTATGGTATCCTGTTGTTGAATAGAAATAGGAGATTTACCTCATGGCAAGTGAAGATGTGAGCGGTTCTAGAGCAGATGGATTTGGAGGAAGTCTTGTTTGACTTTGATAGAATGTCTGCTACCTGGACACATAATGAAAAGCAGTGTAGGGATCGGAAAGCCCAATCTCAAATTCATCTATATCTTTCAAATTAAATTCTTCAGTATGTTCTAAAAGAGAGAAGTGTCGCTGCATTGTCGTTGAAGTTGTAGCAATTTTACATGATAAAGAGCTTCACCAGCAAGCTACACTTGAAACAACGCTTGTATTCTTACCGGATATCTGAAAATGCGTCATTAGCTAATCACTTAACTATGTTCAAAGAAATCATGGTCGATTTGGAGACATTGGAAGTTAAGTGTGATGAGGAGGATTTGGCATTGATGTTGTTGTATTCTCTACCACCATCATATGTGACTTTTAGAGATACTATTCTCTATAGTCGAGATACTCTTACCGTGTAAGAGGTCTATGATGCTTTACTATCTAAAGAGAAGATGATGCATCTTACTGGAGGATCTGGGAATCATACTGAAGGTTTGGTTGTGAGTGGGAGAAATCAAGATAGGAATCTTGTCAGAAATATAAGGGGCAGATCAAAATCTAGACATGTTGAGAAGACGTGTCACTATTGTAAGAAGAAAGGGCATATTAGAGTTGATTACTATGCCTTGAAAAACAGAAATTGGGGATGCAATAGTTGCACATTTTGCAAGGTTCCACAATAATTGGGGATGCAATAGTTTCTACTTCTTCTTTGACAGATGATAAAATTTCAAAATTTTGACATATGCGATTCAGACATATGAGTGAGAATGGCATGTCAGAGCTGAGTAGAAGGTGACTTCTTGATGTGTAGAAGACCAGCAAAATATATTTTTCTGAGCATTATGTTTTTGAAAAACAAAAGAGAGTCAGATTCATGAAAGGAAGACACAACACGAAGAGAACACTTGAATATATCCATTCAGATCTTTGGGGACTGGCTAGGATACCATCAAAAGGAGGTCATTATTATTTGTTGACAGTAATTGATGATTTCTCCAAGAAAGTTTGGGTATTCTTCTTGAAGCGGAATAGTGATGTGCTTGGGAACTTCAAGGATTAGAAAATATTGGTATAAAAGCAAGTAAAACATCTACGCACAAATAATAAGTTAGAGTTTTGTTCAGATAAATTCAATATTTCTGCAGGGTTGAAGGCATCTTGAGACACTTGACAGTACATGGAACTCATCAACAGAATGGTATGACAGAACGAATGAATAGAATTTTGATAGAAAATATTCATTGTATGCTTTCAAATCCTAGGTTGCTTAAGATTTTTTTGGCCGAAGCTGCTACTACAGCTTGTTTTCAGATTAATCACTCACCGTCAACTATCATTAATAAAAAGATACTAGAAAATGTATAGTCTGGTAAACCTTCTTGTTATTCTGATTTGAAGATTTTTGAGTGTCCTCCTTATACTCATGTGGATAATGGAAAATTGGAGTCTAGGTCTAGAAGTGCATCTTTCTTGGGTATAAATCAGGTGTGATGGGGTATAAATTGTTGTGTCCTGAGACAGAAAGGTGGTTGTTAGTATGATGTAGTATTTGATGAACTTGCTATGGTTCGTGGTTCACTCCTTAGGGATTATGATAAAACTGAGAAGCAGAATTATTCAACTCAGGTGTAGTTGAAAATTGTTTAAGAGGAACAACCAGAGGTTGCCAAACAGTCTATTACAGATTAGTCTAGTTCGGGGTTAACAGACAGTAATATCTTGTCTAGTTTGACTACACCACTAGCACCACAATATTCAATAGTTAATGATAGACCTCTCAGATAGATTAGACCTCCACAGAAGTATGAGAGAGCAGATTTGGTAGCTTACTACATATTCAGAGCTGGTCAGTTGCAGTGATTCTAGTAGATTGCCGGTTGTTATGCAGGATGAGATGGAGTCATTGAGCAAAAATAACACTTGGGACTTGGAGAAATTACCTAGAGGTAAAAAAGTTGTTCGCTGCAAATGGGTGTTTAAAAGAAAGTAAGACACATCAGGGATTGAATATGCTAGATACAAGGCTATATTGGTGGCAAATAGATACATTCAGATTCCAGGTGTTGACTTTACAAATTTGTTCTCACCAGTTGTGAAGCATAGTTATATCCGGGTTTTACTTGGAGTGATGGCTATGAATGACTTGGAGTTTGAGCAGATGTCAAGATATCATTTTTACATGGAAAACTTGAAGAGAGCATCTACATGCAACAATCAGAGGGTTCACAGTCTATGGGAAAGAAGACCGTGTGTGCTTGTTGATGAAGTCCTTATATGGACTAAAACAGTCACTGAGACAGTAGTATAAGATGTTTGCTTCATTTATGACTACTCATGATTTCTTCAGATGTAATTATGATAGTTGTGTGTACTTCAGAAAGGAAGATAGTTGATCGACTACATATTTGTTATTATATGTTGATGATATGCTCATAGTAGCCAAGTGTAAAGTAGATGTCAGAAAAGTGATGTTTCAATTCAGCGAGGTGTTTGATATGAAGGACTTAGGTGCATCAAAGAAGATTTTTGGTATGAAAATCTTGAGGGATAGAAGTGCTGGTAGATTGTATTTGAGTCAGAAATGGTACATTGAGAAAGTGCTTGAAAGATTCAATACGGTGAATGTGAATGATTTCAGTACTCCCTTGACTGTTTACTTCAAATTATCATCTAACTTGTGTCCTCAGTCAAATGAAGACATTGATTACATGTCTCGGGTTCCTTATTCTAGTTCAGTTGGTTCGCTTATGTATGCTATAGGTTGTACAAGACCTGATTTGGAACATGTAGTTTGTGCAGTTAGTAGATACATGGCAAACCTTGGCAACGAATATTGGAAAGCAGTGCAGTGGATCTTCAAATACTTGATGGGCTTTTCTAATGCTTGTTTGAATTTTGGTAAAAATTCAAATGGAGTCATTGGATATGTCGATTCTGATTATGTTGGGGATCTTGATAAGAGGAGATGTCTACAATATTCTATGATAATCAGAGTGTAATTTTCTTGACTAAGGATCAGATGTTTCATGAGAGGACTAAGCACATTGATGTGATGTATCATTTTATGCGTGATGTGATTGCTCGTGGTGATATTGTAGTGAGCAAGGTTGATACCAAGGATAATCCTGCTAATATGATGACAAAACCACTTCCTATTGCTAAGTTTGAACATTTGCTTGAACTTAGTGGGTGTTTGTCATTGATTATTCCATTGGGACTTGTTCGGAAGAGGAAGAGTGGTGTTTACTGATGGAGTCGTGACTTGAAATTCCATATGTTGGAATTTGGTTTAAGGTGGAGATTTATTGTGGTTTGACCCAAATTCTAGTGGGTATTGGAGTCTAAATTGAAGTGGTCTTGAAGAGATCAAAATTATGAATCGGAGAAAAAAAGTTGTCACTTTTTTGCTTGCTTGGCGCTGCTCTGTCGCTCGAGCGATAGGGATGTAGCACGCTTGTCGCTCGAGCGATATGATTATTTGGTCTAGACCTGTTATCAGTTTTGACGTGATTTTGGATTCTCATTCTTCTACAACTTGTTCGCTAGGATTATATATATATATATATATATATATACACTTGTATAGAATAACACAATAGAACATAATAGAGGGAGATTCATACAATATCTTGAGAGCTTTAGATTTTAGTTGAGTGCATTGAGATCTTGTAAACACAACCGCTATTGATTATAGTGGATTTTTCCTTTATCAGTGATTTTTTCACGTATTGGATTTTCACGTAAATTTTGATGTTTATTTTCTTGTTTATTTCATTATCGTCATTATCTTGCGATCCAAATTTAGAGTACTTACATTAAACAATTTATCTCCATGATTTTGGAAAGTTAATAGCTAAAATTTCATTTTCAAGAGTCTGGATGTAATCAAAATATTATGGTTAACAAAACGTTACATTTGTGAATGTTCACCTCATTAAAAAATAACATATTTCAATAAACAACGTATCTCCTCTTATTTTAGAAAGTTAATAGCTAGACTTATTTCATTTAAAGAAGAATTTAAAATGGTGTTTGTTGGAGATTAAAATTAGATTTTTAGTAAATTATGATAGAAGTTTTTTGAAATGTGTGATTAAAAAGATGTGGGATCCATGAAAGATGTTGTTAATATTAATTGTTTGATTTTGATTAAGATTAAAATCAGATTTTAATCCGACCCAAACAAGCTCTAAATTTTATTATGCTTACTTCCCATATTCTAAATCAATATGTCGATTCACCCCATTCCATCACTATCCATTCCTAATACGCCATTTTGTTTTAGTAAAAGTATCTCATTTTTTTTTCTTTTCTTATTTACTAATAGCAAACAAGTATCGAGTATAGCAACTTTCTATATAAAAAGATATTATGGATAAAAGACAATATTCTTTTCAACTCAAATTGTTCATGGCTCAAATATATACATTTTAACTAATATGCAACCTTGTAAACTAGTAAACAACATATCTCCTCTTATTTTGGAAAGTTTTTGGCCAAACTTGTTTAATTGTCAAGAGTTTGATTATAAATGGTATATTTATCTTATTACAGGTCATATATTTGACACTTACTACACATGAACTTTGTAAATATTAATGTATCTCTTATTTTGGAAAGTAGATTGCCAAACTTATTTAGAGCTTGTTTGAACCCCCACACCCCTCTTTTTTTTTTTTTTTTCCCAAAATGCATTTTAGAATAGTATTTTGATGGAAAATATATGATTAAAAAATAAGGAAGAGCTTTGAATTTGTATGTAATATTATTTTATTGAAGAATGTGTGGACGAAAATAAGAGAGAAAAATATATTTTGAAAATAATTGAGACCAAACAAGCAGTTAATTTCCAAGAGCTTAGATGCAATCATTTTAGTAAACTACAAATTACATATATGAAGGCTTGCCTCATTGGGAAATCAAATATTTTGTTAAAACACCATATCTCTTATTTTGAAAAATTGATAGCAAAACTTATTTCGTTTCCCATACTTTGGATGTAATAAGAATATTTAACATATGATTGCATATCCAATACACAATATACACAACTTCATAAATATTAACCAACAAATTTCCTCTAATTTTGAAAAGTTGGTAGCAAAACTTATTTCATTTGGGATGTAATCAATATATTTAAGTTGAAACGCATCCATAAGTGAAGGTCACCCATTAGAAAATTAGGAAACCAAAATTTTTCATTAAACATGGTACATTCTCTTAATTCGGTAAGTTAGCAACCAAAGTTTTTTCATTTTCAAGAGTTTGGATATATTCGACATATATAAGTTAAGAAAGAGTCCCATATATATGTTAGACATGTAGTACACAACTTCAAAAACATTAAACAACGTATCTCCTCTTATTCTGAAAAGTGGATAGCAAAACGTATTTCACTTCAAGAGCTTGGATATAATCAGTATATTTTGGTTAACAACATGCACATGTGCGAAGTCTCACCTCATTAGAAAATCGGATAGTTTGTTAAACATCGTGTCTCCTCTTGTACGTTGATGGCCAAACTTATTTCATTTTCAAGAGTTTGGATGTAGTCGGTACATTTAAGTTAACAAGGGCTTTCAAATGTTTGACACGTAGTACTCAACTTCATAAATATTAACAAAATATTTCCTCTTATTTTGAAAAGTTGATTTCCAGACCTATTCCATATTCAAGAGCTTGCATATTTAACTTAATAAGGGGTCGCATATGTTTGACAAATGATGCACAATTTGTAAATACTAAACTGTTGGAAAATATTACACCGATAATGTGCATGAATTATATTCTCAAAACATATCACAAATATGCGTGAAATAGAAACGTAATTCGACTTATTAAAATAGGGCTTGAGAAGACAAACCAATGATTCTCGTAGTCGAACATACGACGTATGATTCTATCCTTTTTATTCTTTGTTTCAAACCGTACATAAAATCAAAATATATTAGAAATTTTCTGAAACCAAATATAATAGAAAGAAATCAGAAAAAGAAAATAAGGAGATATAAGTGAGCAATTGGCCGAGGCAAGTGTTGGACACTTTCTCTTTAAGATGAATTTTTACCGCATTGGTGTTAACGATTTTTCGATAATCATCTTTCAAGATACAACGATCACGTCTCGCAATAGGAGCACTCCAAATTACGTAGACCAATGAACCAACTTATGTTTTGAACCCTCTTTTGATGAAACTTGACTTCAAATAAATGCAAAATTTGAAGTGGATATGCATTAGTATGATAATGCAATCATTAAGTGAATGAATGAATGAAAATAAACANAATGCAATCATGAAGTGAATGAATGAATGAAAACGAACACATGAGATATATATATATATAGATGTTGAAAATGCTTGTCTCAAAAGACAACCTATGAAAGAGACACAACTATTAGAATTAGTCTCTATATTTGAAGAGACACATCTTTTGAAAAATGATAATACCAAAAGTCAAAATCTGTCATATAGAAAGACACATTTTCAGCCAAACAATTTCTACAATATTCCATAATATTCTACGTAATTTTTCAATAATTCTAGTATTTAAGTGACTTTTAATTTGGTTTAATTTTTCATTCACCAAATAATAATTTCCACTTAAATAATCATTTAAAATTGATCAAAACCAATTTTCGATACAAAATTCCAACGTAAACAACATATCTCCTCTTATTTTGAAAATGTGATTTTTGTACTTACTTCATTTTCAAGAGTTTGTATATTCAACTTAACAAGGGCTCGCATATATTTGACTAGTAATACACAACTTCATAAACATAAACAACATATCTCCTCTTATTTTACAAGGTGGATAGCCCAACTTATTTCACTTTCAAGTGCTTTGATGCAATTAGTATATACTAAATTAACAATACGTCACATATGTAAAGGCTCGCCTCATTACAAAATCAGGAAACCAAACTTATTTAATTAAACAACATATATTTTTTTAAAGAGCTTGGATATAATTGATATATCTATGTTAACAAGAGGTCGAAGATGTTTGACGCGCAATACACAACTATAAAATTGTATCTCTTATAAGTTTAGAAAGTAGATAGCAAAAACTTAATTCATTTTCAATCAGTACATTTAAGTTAACAATGCGTCACATTGAGAAATTTGGAAATTCGAGTATAGATAAATAAGTACTTTGTTTCATAAAATCCAGCCAAACAGTTTTTTGACACCCACCCCATTATACGTACCAATACTAAACACTAAACAAGTCGAAGACAAGGAATCTTGTGAAATATACACACAACTAAGTTAGTATTTCATAATCCACTAAATCCATACACGTCTGCATGGTGATTATAAAATATATTTATATACATATTCATTTGGACAATATAATATTAGGATTAAACTACTTGTCCACTTAGAGTGTGCATAAGTGTTTACACTCCCATGTACACCATTATATACGTGTAGCATCAACCACAATATTAATAGAAACAAAAGGCTAAACAGGAAGGATGAGGAAAGTGGACAAAGTTATGATTAAACAAACGAGTCCACAGGATTTATTATTAAACCTATGTTGGATTGTCAAAGGTGGTTTTAGCTATTAGGTTGAAACAGCCAACCAGAGGAAGGTGAAGAGAAGAAAATCGAAAGCCCACCACACAAATACCATCATTTTTGTATCTTGTTTTTCCTAATAGTGGTTTTGGAATATAGGTTTTTGTGTATATATAAAGGGGGTGCTACCATTGCACTCTCCATCATTCACAAGCAAAAATACATTCATTTGCTCTTGCAAGGTTGTCCCTTTGTTGCGTTTGTTACTTTTTTTCATGCACTTTTGGTCCCATTGATTCACTATTTCTGAGATCTCTTCAGTTCTTTTGCCTGTTTCCATAAGGTAAAAAACATCCCACATTTTATGATTTTCTCCTTTTCTGTTTATTTTGAGTATAAACGTAGCCATTGATGGTGTTTAAGAAAGCTTCTAGATTGAGTTGTTAATCATGATATCGGAGTTGGCAAATATTTTGAGTTCTAATTTCGCCGCCATCTATTTATTATAAAGTACTTGTGTAAGGCTTAAGTGAGAAAAAAATCCCTCCGCCTACACATGAGGAGTGTTGATGATAAGATTCATACGATATACATGTGGTCTTTTAGCCGTTTAAGATTTTAGATCAAATGGTTTATCAGATGAACATTACCTATTCATTTTATGCCTTTAGCTGTGTTCTTTATTAAAAAAGGGGGTGGGGGATTTGATTTGGCCATATAATGTTCGTGTTTATCACTCTTAGGAATTCTATTTCAATGAGTATGTATAATCTAATAAATGTCAATATGTAGGTCGGTGTATCAGGTGTTAAGTTTAGAATTTTTTAGCATTCTAGAATGGATGAATTATATTATTTTGACTAATATAGGTAGTCAATTTCCTCTTTGACAAGTTTTTTCTTTCAGATAAACATAAATATCCTAATTCTCTGTATTGTTTTACTGTTTAAATTTGTCCAAGATTTGTTAAGCGATCAACTATTTTTCAATGGCGGAGCGTGTTTTGACTCGCGTTCACAGCCTTCGTGAACGATTGGATGCAACTCTTGCAGCCCATCGCAACGAAATTTTGTTGTTTCTATCAAGGTATATTTTGATGTGAAATCTTACTTTTTTGCTCTTTATAGTGTTATATGGATATATCTTAATTAGATCATTGGTTATTGCAGGATTGAAGGCCATGGAAAAGGAATTCTGAAACCTCACCAGCTCCTTGCTGAGTTTGAAGCAATTTGCCAAACTGACAAAGAGAAACTGAAGGATCATGCCTTCCAAGAACTTCTAAAGTCTACACAGGTAAAACTGAATTTACCTTTCGAAATTTTCTTGGAGTCCTTTACGATCTGTTGCGAATTTCTGTTTACCAGGAAGCAATTGTGTTGCCACCATGGGTTGCACTAGCTATTCGTTTGAGGCCCGGTGTTTGGGAATATGTACGTGTCAATGTTAATGCTTTGGTTGTTGAGGAGTTGACGGTGCCCGAGTATCTACACTTCAAAGAAGAGCTTGTAGATGGACCGTAAGTTTCGAAACAACAGTTTTCACATTTGGTTTTGCTGATAGTAATCCAGTTTTTT
>CAIGRB010005770.1:0-10172 GCA_903798255.1 Fraxinus quadrangulata | reverse complement strand
GAGAGAGAGAGAGAGAGAGAGAGAGAGAGTTGGAACACGATGGGATGAGGAATGGGTTATGGTGATGGGATGGGGTTATACTAAACATACCTAAAATGAATTTGTTTCGAGCTTATTTGTCCCTTGAATTCTGAGACCACTATGTAATTTTAATTACAGTGTCCTATAAATTAAAAGTTACATCCGGTAATTATCTTCGAACCTTTAAGTTTCAAAAACTTATTATTTCTGAAGCAATATAATTATGGGTTAATAGCTGAAAAGCCCCGTAAAAACGTTTTCTATTGCGATATACCATACCTATTGAAAATTGCAAAAAACCCCATATTTGAAACATTTTGTGCGAAATACCCCATACCGTAAGATTTTTTGTTAAGAACAGTAAAAATGTCAAAATTAAAAAGTAATAATTGCATTTTTAGTATCTAAACTTTTTTTAGTTTTTTACAAATTGTACCCAATTTTTTTATGCACCACCTACAATTCCAAACATTTGAAACTTTATTTGGAATGAGAAGAAGAAATGAAACTTTAGGTAGGAAATATTAAACTTTTGCAATAAACTTATAGAGCATCATATCACCACTTTCTGGCCACCATGACCACTGGATCCCACCATCAACAGCCTTGTCTCACTCCTCTCTACAGTCTCCAACCAACTGTTAGACATGAAACAATAAGAATAAACAGAAATCACAGCCCGAAAACAAATGTCGCGCAACTCTATTTAGCCAGAAAACGTATCTTCGGCGATGCCCATGGTCGCGTACCACCACCTATTGATAGCCCTTATCCACACGATCAAGATTTTGACCTAACATCAACTAATAATGCACCATTTCGTTCTAATGATGATCAAACAATCCGACAGTCACGAACTTGAATTTGCTTGCTTCAATTCGTGTTTCACACGACATTGAATCAACAAATTGGCGTCCGTCGAGTCTTAATCAGGTCCCTTCAACTTTGGGTAACATTCCAATTTCATCAATTGCTCTAGAAATCGTCCCAATTTCAGATTCAAAGTTTGCCCCTTCTTGCGTGAACGAATGACAGCTCCCCCATTTCAATTGGCCAATCTACTGTGCTTCAATCCACCAATTCAACCATGGACAATTCAATTCAGTCATATACAACACTGGGTCATGATCCAATTGCTCCAATTGATCCATTGAGAGAGGTAGAAATGTGGGAAAAATTTTGTAGGTTTTTTTGTTTAGTTTGGGATGGGATGTGGTGGGGGTGAGAGTGAGGGTATTTTGCACAAATGTTTCAAATAGGGTTTTTTTTTGCTATTTACAATAGATAGGGGGTGTATCGCAATTTAAAATGTTTTTAGGGAGTTTTCTGCCATTAATCCTATAATTATAGTTTCTTCTTCCTTAGTGTTAGTTTTAATTATATACTCTTAGTCTTCTGTGTATAGTTAATTTGTTATTAGTATAATTCTTTCTTTCACCATTTCACGGTTTCACCTAAAAAAAAACATATATTTTATACCATAATAACGACAAATAATAAATACTTTACTCAAACTCAACTAGCTATTCAAACTTTAGCGTTACACTATGAAGTGGAGAGGAATGATTATCACCACAAAAGAGCATTAAACTTCCCAGTGAAATGAAATAATGGAAAACAACTTCTATAGTGAATCATATGTGTTACCCATAAAATATATTATAGACCTTCACGTATGAGCTGATCACAATGAGACAATTGCAAGATCCTTGACAGTTCGCTGCCCAATGCTACCTCTACACACCTACACGGTCAAATCTTACTTACACAAACTAGGATTTATGGATGCAATAGAAGGCCTAGAATTTAACATCTTGATTGATTGATTAACGTACGTGACTAGAAGGGCCAATCGATCTGGCGAGGCCATGTGTCCTATCATCCGACGGGTCTCACTTATCTTGCTCAAGTATAAAAGCTCACACTTAGTACCATTTAGGGTTAATTCAAGTTTGGACTCTCAAGTCTAGATTCTTACATACATACTTTTAGTGTTTTACTCCCAAGCCGACCTTTTTTTTACCGATTGGAGGCTCATATCTTAAGTTCTCTCACACCTTAAATCATTTTTCTAACCGGCTCGACTGTTTAACTAGCAGCTTGTCTAAGTGTGTTGGGATTTAGCTTATGTGGATGATGGAGGTTTTGGGATCTGTTGGCCACATCATTGATATAATTTTTGAGGTCAACAGATTGGCACCGGATCTCAGGCACCTAGACATGGAATGTTCCCCCAAGAAGGTGAGGAGAATGACATGGCAGCATACCCTCAAATGCGTGGCATGGAGGACAACCCAGTGGAGAGGAAGGAAAAAGTAGATACCTCTACCAACTATGTTACGAGCCATCCTAACGATAAATTTTCCCCAAATATACTCAAGAGCATGAACCTCAAAGGTCCAACAACGTCTTTGATCGAATTGGGCCCTCTAGGCCTAGAAATAGATCCCATCAACCACCCCTGTTCAAAGAGAGCCAGAACAATACCAAAGATATGAGCCCCATGGGATGCCACCTCCACCTAGAAATAGGCGAGAGAGAAGGGACGAGGTGAACATGAGAAACCAAGTAGGAACGATGCAACCCCCTCGGTATCAGGCAGAAGAAAATGATTCTGAAGGCTCATGCAGATCATTTGAGTTAGATGATGATGATGACAGCTTGTCCTTCTCCCAAGAATTAAGAAGCGCCCTGATACCAAGTCACTTTATACCCCCAAAGATACCAAAATACGATGGAAAATGTGACCCGACAAAGCACCTCAACAACTATAAGACCCACATGTCTTTAAGAGAGGCCTCATCGACGCTAAAATGTAGAGCTTTTCATCTCATGCTAACAGGAGCTGTAGAAATTTGGTACAGCCGCATCCCGACCGACAACATCAGAAGTTGGCCAAACCTAAAAAGGCCTTTTTGAACCAGTATATGTCTAGCAAAGAGGGAGAGGCCCCCATCAAAAGGCTGCAGGACATGACGCAACAGGCAGGTGAAACTTTGAAAAGCCATTTGGCCTATTTCACATATGAGATGACCTATTGCGAACATGTTACGGATAGAGAGGCCCTTTTTCCCCAAGGAGAGGCCTCAACATGAACACCCGTATTCTGGAGAGATGTACGAAACATGAATCACATTTATTACGACGCTTTGGTGGAGATGATGAACAGTGAAATCATTAATGAAGAACTGATAGATCATCGTAATAGAACCTCGCTGGGGCTCCTACTACCTCAAAGACAGTGGAGAGGCCCTGTGTCCCACTTGGTAGACCAGCAATGGACCGAAGCAGGACACATAATAGCCCCCACCTCAGGCTAAGTGTAAGCCACAACTACGCTAAACACAGTGCCTTCCTCGGGATACGAGGTGATTGGGCCTGCAGTTCAAAGGCAGCCTAATCCATCCAGAGGAAGGGATAGCTGGAGAAATAGGGAGCCCCGAGATAGGTAGTACTTCACATATTATAGGACCAATAGCCACAATACTAAGAATTGCCTATCCAGGCCATAATATAGAGAGCCAGCTGGCCCCCGCATTGAGGGTAAAAATGCCCATCAGACAAAAAGAAATGCACCCCAGCATAGACATGAGAGAGAGCCTAGGCGAAATGAGGCGAGGCGTCACTGTAGGAACAAATCACCTCGACAGAAAATCGAGGAAGATATGAAAAGGACAAGGGGCAGAGGCCCGGGAGAGAGCCTCCAGCAAATGAGGATAATGTCCCCATTAGAGAGATTTACACCATCATAGGTGGTCCTCTCGTAGGAAGAGATTCCAAGAACGCACTAAAAAACTACGCAATGAAGTCGAAGACGCCCCTGTGGCGAGCTACTTAATCAATAACAATGGCCATGGATTTGGGAACACCTCGTCAATCACTGTTTTCCCAGCAAACACTATAGGAGTCCATTACCCACACTGTGATGCACTAGTGGTACAAGCCGTCATAGCAAAAATAGATTAAGACACATGTTGGTAGATAATGGGACTTCGGTTAATATCCTGTATGGAGCTACCTTCGACAAGATGATGGTTGATCATGTGCTCATCCCCATAACGACTCACTTATAAGACTTTACTGGTGATAACATCATCCCTAGAGGAAAGATCACATTGGTAGTAGAAATGGGGAAACCCCCATTTAAGGCTCATCACTTCATGGAGTTCCTGATTGTAGACCATCGATCCGCCTACCACTGAGTGTTAGGGTGACCGGCTTCCAAGGATAGACCGGCTAGTTGATTCCATGGCGGGCCACAAACTCTTGAGTTTCATGGATGCATACTCAAGATACAATCAGATCCCCATGCACCTAGCCGACTAGGAAAACACCTTATTTATCACTGATATGGGCCTCTATTGTTACAAGGTCATGCTGTTTGGATTGAAAAATACTGGTGCCACCTATCAATGGCTAGTCAACAAAATATTTTCCAACCTCATAGGTAAAACAATGGAAGTATATGTCGATAACATCCTTGTAAAGAGCCTCAGGTTTGCAGAACACATTGAACACTTAAGAACAACGTTTAAGATCTTGAGGAAGTACCGGATGAAGCTGAATCTATTGAAATGTGCCTTTAGCCTTACGTCTGGAAAGTTCTAAGGCTATATGGTCAACCAACGAGGCATTGAGGTGAACCCTGAGAAAAATAAGGCCCTGCTGGACATAAAATCTCCCAGCAAACCCAAGGAAGTACAATGTTTGACAGGGTGCTTCGTAGTACTAAACCTCTTCGTCTCCAAAGCTACGGATAGATGTCTTTCCTTCTTTAAAGTCTTGAAAGGGAGAAATAGGTTCCAGTGGAATGAAGAGTGTGAAGAGGCCTTTCAAGGGCCGAAGAAGCACTTGGGCCAAGCCTTCATTATATTGAAGCCCAAAAAAAAGAAACGTTGCAACTATATCTGGCCGTAAGTGCCGATGCTGTGAGTTTGGGTCTGGCAAGGGAAGAAGAAAACATTCAATTTCCTGTCTACTATGTAAGTAAGGCCATCCTTCCAGCTGAAATGCATTATACTGATATGAAAAACATTGATTTGTCTCATATGATCACCTCTAGAAAGTTGTGGCCCTACTTTTAGGTACATAGCATATGCGTACTGACAAGCCCCCTCTCAAACTGGTGCTACAGAAGCAGACGTATCGAGAAGAATGATGAAATGGGCTGTGGAGCTAAGCAAATTTGACATTTCATACCAACCTAGAACCTCAATGAAGGGGCAAACAGTGACGAATTTCATAGTAGAATTCACAGAAGCAACAAATATCAATATAACACTGGAATCAGCAGACCCCCCCAACATGAAAATTATTTGTTGAAGGATCCGCTGGATAAACAGGGTCAGGGGCTAGGATACTGTTGAAAATTCCTGAGGGGCACAAACTTAATTATGCCGTGAGGTTCAATTTTAAAACTTCCAACAACGCAGCTGAGTATGAAGTGCTTCTAGTGGGCCTCAGGTTGGCTAAGGAAATGCAGGTTAAAAACTTGCAGTTCGGAGTGACTCCTGGCTAGTCATAAGCTAAAGATAAAGGTATGGCAACGTACCTAAAGAAAGTTATGGACCTGATCCCATGCTTTGAAAAGTTTGAGTTGATCCAAATCCCAAGAATGGAGAACTACATGCAGACACCTTGTCAAAACTGGCTAGCAGTAAAGATTCAGAACTGCTCAAAATCATATCGATATAGTACCTCCCCAAGCCTTCCACAGCCAAGGTAGAAGAGGTGATGTGGGTTGGAGAATTCCCACAAAGGATGCAACTTATTATAGCTTACCTTAAGGACCACATCTTGCCGAAAAATAAAGAAGAGGCTCACAAGGTTTGACGTAGAGCCACCCACTATGTACTCTACAAAAGAAATTTCTCATCCACTCTCCTACATTGCACTGGGAGAGATGAGGTTGACAATGTCCTACGAGAAATCAACGAGGGAATATGTGGCAACCATACCGGAGGCCCAGCATTGGTCCATAAAGTCCTAAGACAAGGATACTACTAACCAACCTTAAAAAAAGATGTCGTACAGTTCGTGAAGATGTGTAACAAATGTCAACGCTTCTTCTCCATCCAAAGACAGCCTTCCCGAAAGTTAACCGTAGTATACAGTCCTTGGCCATTCGCTAAATGGTGGGGTCAACCTAATACGGCCTATGCCAAAAGGGAAGGGAAAACATCATATTCAGGTTCAGAATTCCCCACTCGATCGTTACAGAGAACGGGCGACAGTCCGATAACAAGAAACTTAGACCTGTGTGATGAACTGGGTATCAGAAAGCACTTCTCCTCCCCTCTCCACCCCAGGTAAACGGCCAGGTTGAGGCAGTCAACAAGACTATAAAGCACCAAAGGGCGTGTCCTATGGGTAATTCGAACAACCAGTCAAACAGTAACAAGAGAGACCCCATTTTCCATGACATATGGAGTTGAAGCCATGAGCTTAGACGAAGTGGGTATTCTTTCGCCCCTTTTCTTGTAATTCAACAAAGTATCTAATGATAAGTAAGGAGATGCGAGCTTGGCTTCTTTGAAGAAAGGAGAGACGCTTCTCAAACGAAACTGGCCTCTTGTCAAAGGAAAATGGTAAGATACTACAACACCAAGGTGAAGAAGAGGTCGTTCGGAAGAGGCGATCTGGTGCTCAGAAGGGTTTTCCTATCTCATAAAGAACCAGGCGTTGGCACATTGGGTCCAAACAGGAAAGGCCCCTACCACATATCAAGTGACGTTAGACCAAGTGATGTGATCCCAAGGAGGCATCAAGTGGGCGAAGGATTGGAATACATTAAGAAGAAGTCAAAGTTGAGTTCGGGGATGAATCGAGGTTCAAATCGAGACAAATAAGCCATTCAATCAATTGGTCGAACTACAAAGATAACGGGGACAGAGTTGACAAGGTAACGGATAAATTTCATGCTGAAGTCGAGGACCAAAAGGGGCTGGTTTCGAATCAAGAACACGAAGTTGGAGGCGAAAGGGTAACACTATGCGACCACATAGTGTCTCAAACATGTCGTTGCATAGTGGCAACCCGCAAGCAGAACTTGGGAATTCATGTGGTCTATACTATCGCATGAGCTTGGCAATTCATGTGGTCTATGCTACCGCATGAGAATGCCCTATGCAGTCGCATAGACCAAATTTTGGGCGAGAATTTAATTTTTTGCAAATTACCTTAATTAGTTAGAATTCCTTTTCTATTATGATTCTTGCAATATTTTTGAACTATTTCCGATTTAAACTAGATTCTAGGGTTTTTTCATACTTTAGTATAAATAGGTTTTCATATTTCATTGTGGCGTTCCCACTTCACGATTCTTATTCTGGGTAATCAAGGGGTTGAATTTCTTACGTGTAATCTCTGTTCTTGATACGGGTTGAACAACGGGTCAGGTTGATCTTTGCACGACGTGATTTCTAGATTTCTTGGGTTGGTTCCATCTTTTTCATGGCTTTCCAAGATCAATTCTTGGTTGGGTTCACATCAGTTGGTATCAGAGTTTGGCTCTGGATTTCAGGTCATCTATCATTTACTTTCTGTCAATTATTTTATTGTTTGAGTAAAAAAAAAAGTCAGATTTATTGTTCTTGTTGGAGTCTTTATTTTCACTGTTATTTTGCCTCTAGATTCAGTCTTTAGTTGATTGTCAAAAAGTCTTAGTTTACTGTTCACGTCTACTGTTCACGACGTGATTAAAAAAAAAGAAGTCTCTAAACTTCGTGAATGTCTAGAGGCAAAGCACAACCAAAAAAAAAAATTTCGAGTCATTTGTTTCGTGTTCCTAGCATTTGAGTCAATTACCCCAGTCCGTGCATATCATGTTGATTATCCGAACTGGTACTTGTGGTGGTGTTCGTTGCGGGATTTGTGTCCTATTTGATTGAAATCGATTATTTCTCGAGCTATTGAGAAAGGAGGACGAACGGTTAAAGGCAGAGTGGTGAGCTCATTATCGGGTAAAAGCCAATCTCGAGTGATACATGAGTGTAAACACATGAGGTACATCTATTTGGTTTTATGTTATCACTTTTCATTTAAATCTTGTTGATTACTTAATTGAAGAAAAATAGATATGAGTAAAGGCGAGGAGGAAGAGGTACTTAAGGGGTTTTATGCTGAGTTTGTGGATAGTATGCAGACTATACATAGTAGGTTTGATCAATTAGGTTTTGCGGTTCAATGTATTAGTGGTGATGTGGCTAGACATGAAACTTTGATAGGGATTTAGCAGCGAGGGACGTCCCAAAGGGTTCCTCGTGGGGGTAGAGGATATAGGCAATGACGTAACCTTATGGCTGAATTTGGTGGGGATGATGAGGTGGTAAGTGTAGGTAATAGTAAATATTATTTGGAAGCTGAGATGGGACGAATGAGGATGAAAGCAGGTAGGATCGATCGAGGGGTTGATGGAAATTTAGGGAGCATCAAACTGAACATTCCAACTTTTCAAGGTCAGAGTGACCCTGAAACTTACGTAGAATGGGAGAAGAAGGTAGAATTGGTATTTGATTGCCATAATTACTCGGAGGAGAAGAAATTGAAGTTAGCGGTATTATTCTATAATTTGGTGGGATCAGTTGGTGACTAGCCGAGGAGGAATTTGGACAGGCCAATTGAGACGTGGTGGAGAGTTGAAGGCTTGCATGAGAAAATGGTTTGTACCTGGACATTATTACCGGGATCTTCATCATAAATTATAAACTCTTTCTCAGGGGTCTAGGAGTGTGGATGATTACTATAAGGAGATGGAGGTAGCGATGATTAGAACGAACATAAAGGAGGATAGAGAGGCCACCATGACTAGGTTTTTGAATGGGTTAAATAAAGACATTTCTATAGTAGAGTTTCAGCACTATGTGGAGTTGGAGGACTTGGTGAATGTGGCTATGAAGGTAGAGAGGCAACTTAGATGAAAAGGGGTAGCTATGGTTACTATGGAACCCAAGTGGAGTAGTGGTGATAGAAATGATCGTGTGGAGACTAGGGGAANTGAGACGTGGTGGAGAGTTGAAGGCTTGCATGAGAAAATGGTTTGTACCTGGACATTATTACCGGGATCTTCATCATAAATTATAAACTCTTTCTCAGGGGTCTAGGAGTGTGGATGATTACTATAAGGAGATGGAGGTAGCGATGATTAGAACGAACGTAAAGGAGGATAGAGAGGCCACCATGACTAGGTTTTTGAATGGGTTAAATAAAGACATTTCTATAGTAGAGTTTCAGCACTATGTGGAGTTGGAGGACTTGGTGCATGTGGCTAGGAAGGTAGAGAGGCAACTTAGATAAAAAGGGGTAGCTAGGGTTACTATGGAACCTAAGTAGAGTAGTGGTGATAGGAATGATAAGGTGGAGACTAGGGAAAAAGTTGGGGTTACTTCTTATGAGGCATCCACAACCTTACAAATTGGAGTGGCTGAATAATTGTGGAGAAATTTGGGTTACCAAGAGGGCCTTAGTGAATTTCAGATTTGGACGGTATAGTGACGAGGTGTTGTGTGATGTGGTTCAATGCATGCGGCGCATCTTTTGTTGGGTAGGCCATGATAGTATGATAGGAGATTAAAGCATAAAGGATTTACAAATCATTACAATTTGGTGAAGGATGGAGGAGCTATCACACTTGTGCTTTTGACACCACAGCAGGTCTAAGAGGACCAACTATAATTGAAAAGTGAGCGAGAAAATAAAAATAAAGAGCAGAAAAATGATAGCAATAGAGAGGAAAGTAAGGTGTCTGAGAGAGAGAAAAAAATAGTAGAGCCACGTGAGAGAAAAGAGATGAGAGAAAATCTCAAAGTCAGCTTATATGTGAGAAAAGTCGAGTGTGAGAGGGCTTTAGTCAGAACTAACAATCCCCTCCCAAATTTGGATAATTCTATTTTACAGGATACCAAAGAATCATTCCATAAAGGAATAATTTGTGGTGTGCCATACCTTAACTATCCACGTGTTGTAAATCACATGAAAAATTTGGTTGGGATCACATCGGTTGGTAACAAGGAGGATGTAAGTGACCACGTCAAGGTAACGTATCAAATCCCTATACTTAGATTAGAGTATGAGCTTGCATGTATGGAAAATTTCTTATTTGTTTATGATATGCATTTACTACATGATGAAATTCTAGCATGTCACAAGGAGTA
>CAIGRB010005756.1:0-10935 GCA_903798255.1 Fraxinus quadrangulata | reverse complement strand
AAAAAAATATCTATTTTAACTATATTTAATTTTCAAATTCAAAATTTGACAAGACAATTGCATGTTTTTTACGTACAATGAATTTTTTATATTTGCGTACACGCAAAGTGCGTGCAGGCAGCTATTGCAGGCAGCTAAAATAGCTGCCTGCAAGCAGCTACAGCTGTCGAGGCAGCTAAGTTTTTTAGCTGCCTAAATTAATTTTTTTTTTTAAAACACAGGCCGGCCCGAGCTTCGGCTCGGTGGTACGAGCCCGAGCCGAGCCGCCGAGCTTTTTTGCCACCCCTAACAAGGCATGGTAATGTGACATGTATCATGAGGATTTTGACTGCATGTGTAAATGTGACTGAATTTGAACGGATATAATTCACGTCATAATTACAAGTATGTTTATGATCGTTCTACGAGGTCTCTATAATAGGAACTATGGGTATTTTTCTCGAAATCACACTGCACAAGATAAGATTACCACAAAATAATGGAATTTGTATTCTTAAAATAAATTTAAATTTGGACAAATTTACCCCTAATTTGCGAAATTTGTGAAGAGGTAAAATAAAATATAAAAATAAATTTATATCAAATGTAGGGTTAAACAAAACTCTCGAATCGAATAGAACCATGCGATTCGGTTCGATTCTTCTTAAGTTAAATACTAGAACGAGTATTAAATCGAGAACCTATGAATTTATTTTAATTCTCGATTCTAGACTAAGAATCGAAAATCAAATAACAATCGAATTTCTATAATTTTTTTAATTTTTTTATATTAAATAGGCCAAATATTTTATTTTTTCTAAATAAATTTGTCAACTAATTAATTGAGCTAAAAAATATAATTTTTATATTTAATTTGTCAACTAATTAATTGAGCCCAAAATATCATTTTTCATTTTTCAGCCAAACTTTGTAATTCAAATTTCAAAGAATCAAAATTGAGTGACCTAAGTTTTTCTCAATTATTTTGTCGTTTCTCAAAATTTATATCTGAAGGTTCCACTTACTAAATATCCTAAAATTCTAATTCGATTTTGTTCTCTCTAGAACCTAATCGGACCATGTTTAGTCCTAATTAAATGACTTACCCCTAATTTATAGAATATGCGAAACACTAAAATACAATCTAGAAAAAAAAAATTTAAATCCTTGTTAGAATAAATACCTACTTCGTGAAGAAACTTATTATGGCCTTATTTGTGAAAAAGATAAACTAAAGGTTTAACCTAATTTTCTCAGTTTATTGTCACCAACTAAGGTTTTGATTTTTATGATGTTTTTTCAAAGGGAACAATTTACGAATACACTTCAAACCTGAGTCCGAGCCTCCTTTTGAGGGAGTGGTGAAATCTTTTGATTCCCTTTTGAAAAAAGAAAAATACACTAAAAACTTTAGTAATTTCAAATACACTTTTAAACCTTTTTTATTCTCAAAATTATTTTTATTTTTTCACAATGCATATTGTATGTAATATTATGTTACACACATTTCACATGTTTCCACCATCACCGTTATCACCATTGGCATTACTTGTATCTCTAGTGCATTATATACATTTTGTCATATATTTTCACCGTTATCGTGGCCGTCACTACTGCCACCACTTAATTTATTGTTACACCACCATCGCCGTTGTCGCCTCTTATATCATACAATGTTACACTGAACACCATCAAGACAACCTTTGATACAATATGGTTATGGTGGAGTGCCACTGTCACCACCACAACTAGAACAATACATGCCTCCACCATAAACAACCAACAAAATAAATTACACTATTAGCTGTTAAGACACATCCACCTACTATCACCGCCACCACATACATCTTCTTGCTACCATCGATATCACTGCAACAAAAAAGTATACCTTCGAGGACCCCAAAAGGATCAGAACCAGTGTTGTTATCATTGTCTAAATAGATGCAGCTATGTAGTGATGCCACAAGTGAAGTTTTTTGGCGTCAATGGAGGTATGTGGTGGTGAGAGAATTGAAACTCAACAATGGAGACCAAAATTGAGTTAAAAGATGGTAGGGCCTTCGATTGGCAACAATAGAACACCATACATGATGGAACTTTGCAAAATATGTGATGGACGATTCCAATAGACATAACAACGTTAGAGATGCACGATGGTGAAGTAGCGGGGTTTGAAAAGTCGATCTGATTTTGTGTTTGGAAGAGAGGATGGTGGTTATTTTTAGGGTTGGACCTTGTGTATAATTTTTTTTTTTGGAATATCATCGCTTCCCAAGATGAAACTCGAATCTAGGTCACTGGCCTGATAAGCCCTCGCTCTTATCGCTTGAGTTAGACCTTATTCTTCCTTTGGTTGATTATTGTGTTTGTTAAAATAAGATATTTATAAACAAAAAATAATGTATTACAAATAAAGTAAAAGTGCTTGGTGCAATTATCCATTATTTTATTCTTCTTTATGTTCTGAAAATTTTGCATAGTTAATCCCTAACATTTAGCACATCTAGCGATTTCCTTCCAAACCCTTAAAATCAGACTTCTCAATTCTCAATCTTTAGTTCCATTTACATGTTTAGTCCTTTTAACATAATTGTGTAGCTTTAATTTCTTCACGCAAGATACACAAGCTAATTTTTCTAAGAGAATTTTCAAGAGATTATTTAAACATGAGATACTCTCTATTTTAAAAAGTCAATATTTAAAATCATTCTTCAAAAGACTCTTTAAATTAATATTTTAATTTTAAGGGTGAGTTTGGCTCTCCAAAATTTTCATAGTTTATTTTCAATTTCAAAATTTGAAAGAAAAATCAATTGCTTTTTTATGCACCATTTTCTTTTCAAATCAAATTTTGATTTGAGTGTGTGACTAGTACGAAGAATACAATATATTTTTATTTTTATATTTACGTGCACGGGTAATAATGATTACCATTTATTTTTTTCAAATTTCCAAAAATGAAGCAACGATTTTGAAGAAAATTTTAAATGATTAGAATTTGACTTATGGTGTGTTTGAACCATATTATTTTGGAAAAATGTAATTTGAAATAGTAGATTGATGGAAAGTATATAATTCAAAATAAGAAAAGAAAAATGTATTTTTTTTCAAAAATGGAGTCCTTTAATTAAAAATTTCAAAATACTTTTAAATATAACCCTTGTTTGAGCAACATTCTCATTCTCATTATCATTTTTCTACTCATTTTCAACCAATCATTTTTCAATAAAATAATATTTTCCATCACATCAATAACTTTTCCTTCTTTTTCAATTATATATTCACCACCACATCACAAAAAATGCATTCTCTCCTAAAAAATGTGCATTAAATACACTAATTATCCAATAAGTGTGATAGGGCCCACTCAACGATTACTGTAATAATGTCTGAGAACATAATTTCAAAAACTACAAACCAAGACCCCCACTAGGCCATTTACCTTCCACCCATAGAATTTCAATTTCCATCCTGATTCGAATTCGGATTCCGATTTCAAAACCCCACAAAAAATTGATTCTTCGTTGCTGATAAACTAAAAATCCATCCACTTTTGTTCCTTCACATTTTACTGTAATATTTGGTGAGTACTTTAGAATTCCAATTTTCCTGGAAACTTCGATTTCGCTCCATTCGTGTTAATTTTAATGATGTATTTTTCTTTTTATACAATAATTTAAAAAGGTTACAGGAATGGAAAGCCAGATAGTGTGCAATGGGTGTAGAAACCTTCTTATGTACCTGAGTGGAGCAACAAATGTTTATTACACCGTGTGTAATATCATTACTTATGTGCCCCATCCAGGTAAATTTGAATTTGAAATTTCAGCAAAGCTATAATTTGTTTGAGTATTCCTTGGAAAATGTTGAATTCTTTCGTTTTAAATCAAATATCATATAATTTGTTTGAGTTTGATAGGTTTAAAATGCCAATAATTAAAAAAGGAAGAAAATGAAGATTATATGCATTTCCGCTTACTTGCACACTCTGTTGTTATGTATTGGCTGATCAACAATTTTAACTTATCAATATATTGTAGCGCATGTGTTTATATAGGATATTTGATAAAGTTATGACTTGCTGTTTCCGCTTATCTAGAGATTAAGAGCAACAAAACTTAAGATTTTAGCTAAGTCGTAAAATATGGGCGACTTGAAAAAGTTGTGCAAGTTGAAACCATGTTAAGTATGATCATACATATATATTGTTGGGCAGGTGTGCTATTATGATTAGACTGAGCATTGGACGTTCCAATGTTTTATATGTTATTTAAATCTACATTTTCTCAGTAATGGAAATGTCCCAATTAATATGTGGAGGTTGCTGTACATTGTTGATGTACACCCGTGGTGCTACAAGTGTGAGATACTCTTGTTGTCATATGGTAAATCTTGCACCAGGTAGACTTAATTGATGGCTATCATTGATTCTTAAAACTCACCGTTATGTTTTCTAATAAATATGCCGAGCCTTGGTAACCATTTCACTTAATTGATGGCTATCATCGATTCTTAAAACTCACCGTTGTATTTTCTAATAAAAGTGTCGAGCCTTGGTCGTTAGTAATCTGAAAAGTGTATTTTATTGCTCGCCATTTTGGAGATTTGAAATTGTCAAGAGTCAATTTTCATCATTATTTGATTAGCTTTTGCAATCCATCTTGTCACTGAGTGATTCGAATTCGTCAAAATGGTTTTTGATCTTATTGCCTTTGAGAACTTCCAGGACATAGAACTAGTATGTGCCTTTTCTATGGTTTGGCTCTGTCTTGAGAGGACAAGTAGTACCGCATAGTCGAGCTGGTAGTGATTGAACTGTCATTTTCGTTCGAGTTTGAGATGTGTATACCATAAACCACTGTTGACCATCCTGACCCAATAACCACTTACGCAGTCTAGGTGGCACCCGAAGTCATCTACTGAAATTTCGTAAGGGGTAAATTCAAAGAATAGGCTAGAAAAGTGTTTGTGCGCACGTGTGTGTATTTTTTATTTTTTACATCGATGACTTCTGAAAAGTGTTCTTTATTTTATTTAAAAAGTGGACAGATGAAACAAAAGACCGATTAAGTGAAATTTCAACGGAAGCAAGAGAAGCTATTACCAAAGATCCACAAAATAAAGTCTTTTGATGACTTTATTTATCTATCTAAAAGTCTTGTATGCTTTGCCATTGCCCATCAACTCCTGAACCTATTTAGTCTCTGTTTGTCTTTCTTTAAAACAAAGCTCGTTAATTTTTATATTCATTTTCAATCATATATTCACGTAATAAAATATTTCATTATTCATACTTTTTAACTACACGTTCTTCAAAAAAATTACTATTCAAAATATCATTTTTTCTCAATAATGGCCATCGAACAGTAACTTAATTGATGAGCATAGTTTTGCCTGCGCGAACTTCACTGCTTTCTCTATTCCAAGTATTTGTAATATATTGCAAGTTCTCTACGTGACAGTGAATTAAATAAATGTAAACAGCAATACTAAATCTTTTACCATATCATCATGTATTCTGTTTCCCCAAAATTACACGGTTCCCCCCCAACTTCTCTTACCTTCTTCAGCATCAATGCCCTCTAGTTCAGCGGATAGTTCCTGATATGATATTCACTATTCAAAAATACATTACACGGGAAAGATATTTCTAATATTTTCTCTATTATTTGTCATTTACTGCAGGATTTACCAAATTCTCAGAGCCAAACTGTCGTCGTGGAAAATCCCATTTCCGTTGACAAGAGTGGCAAATTGGTAATTTTCGGTTTCAAATTTACTTCAGATTTTTTTTTTCCCTCTTGGCGTCCCTTGTTCTTCATGTTGAAGAAGACTAAATCTGAGATGGTTATCTCAAAATTTCCAGGTAAGCAACAGCGTTGTCGGTGTTACAATGGATAAAAAATGACCTAACAATTTGATTTGATCGATAGCTGCAGTATTAGAATGCATGGAACAGTTTATGATGCTTTCATCATTTGGAACGTCGTAGGTTTTGTATATTGAGGGAGAAAGTCTCATTTGACCTTGCTACCTTCTAGTATTTTGTTGTATTTTTATTGGAAATGTAGAGTTATGAGTACTGATATTTATCTGGACATTGGAGGAAAAGGAAAATAAATTTGTTTGTTTAAATCTGAGATGGTTATCTCAAAATTTCCAGGTAAGCACCCTCGTTGTCGGTGTTACAATGGATAAAAAATGACCTAACAATTTGATTTGATCGATAGCTGCAGTATTAGAAAGCATGGAACAGTTTATGATGCTTTCATCATTTGGAACGTCGTAGGTTTTGTATATTGAGGGAGAAAGTCTCATTTGACCTTGCTACTTTCTAGTATTTTGTTGTATTTTTATTGGAAATGTAGAGTTATGAGTACTGATATTTACCTGGACATTGGAAGAAAAGGAAAATAAATTTGTTTGTTTATATATTTTGATGGATTGTTTTAGATATTTAGTTCAATATTTAACAAAGAACTAGAACCTTGAGAGGTTGTTCATTGGTCAGACTTTGAATTTGTTCCTTAATGGTCATCAGTTCGATTTCACAATTAAGGTGAGTACCCGGCCGTAAACTTTGAGGCCCCGTGGGATACGTCGAGGTGCAAACAAGCTGACTCGGACATTCACGATTATAAAAAAAAATTAACAAAGAACTAGAACTTAACAAGGAAGTAATACATACGATTAGACTGGGTTGGACGAAATGGAATATTGTTACATAGATTCCGATCGATCAGAAGATACTTAGCAAGATAACTTCTACATAGTGATTATTAGATAAATTGTATTGGGTTGTAAGTACTACGTGTTGAGTTGTTAAAGAAAAAAAAAGTCGGATGGGTGGTCAAACTAGAATGGTAAAATAAACGTGTCGAAAAATCGAAGTTATGTTAGTTAAAGATAAATTAAAGGAATGACTACTTAAATAATTGAAAATGTATTTTATGACTTTAAACTCATCTAGAATAAGGTTAGTTGATTGCTGATATTGATGCAGTAAATGTGCTCGCAAAGTGTACGGAAATGATCAGAATTGCTGTTTTTCTCTGGTTGGCATGCTACTTGTGATCTGGTGAAGGTCATATGATAAATTCTGGCACTAAATGCAAGTTTGCAACTTGAATGGGGAATTTTTGTCCTTTTTCAATTTATAGATTTATCTTTGTAAGTCTGTTTTCCCACACTTTGTATAAAGCCAAAGTTTCTGCCATTTTTATGCATCCTAGTGCTAGGTGCTGCACTAAAATCACTGTCTTTTTAGCACGGTGAAGTAATATCTATGACCTTAGCTTTCCCTCACCACTACATATACCTAAACGAGCCTTATTAATAAGACTCATCTAGTTTTTAAGCAACATATTCCAAACAACTTAATCCTTAGAATAATACCATCTAGTATCTAGCACTACTGGTATTAGAACATCAGTCTATGTAGCAGTATATGATATGTTCAATTAGAGGAGAAATTATGTGATTAATTTAATTGTACATTTCATTTATGACACTTAGTGTCATTAAAACTAATGTTGTAACACCAGCTGTATTAAGTAGTATTATTCAAATATTTAATTTATTAAATTATGAACACTTCCAGATAGGGATTTGTCTTCCTTTTTAGACATTTGTGCCTGTAATGAGAACAAATATTAATATGTAAATAGACGCGTCATCTCTTTATTCGCTTAAATGCTCGTATAAGATGACATCCTCGTGCCATGTTAGGCATGAAGAATCGGATAGCAATTGAACGTTCCAAAATTGAAAGTAAGATCTTATTTATTATTATGTCTAATTTTGTTAAATATTCGCGATTATTGTAGTGCATATTGGAATCTTGAAACGTGCATATATGTGCATTTTGACAAGAATATTTATTCTTTATATTTTGTGAAATAGGAGAGTGCCAAATTCCCAAGTCCCAATGGATCATCTTCTGCCATGAAGTTTTCTACAAGTATATATTCTCCAATTATAAAATGAAGAAAAAAGGCTATTGATGCTGAGTGATACAGTTAAGCTAAGCTAAACAACAATGGAGGTAGTAGAAGAAGAAGAAGAAGGCCTGGCAGACTGTACATCTGTCTTTTTCTGCTGTTGGGATTGTGAAATCCAAGCCAACCACCTCTTTACAACCCCCTCGTGTCTTTGTCCCTCTTCCTCCTGCCTTCCATTACTTCTGTACCTACTCATTCCTGTGATTTCGGACACACTTCTTTCATTTATTACACCTCTGCCACTCCCCTCCGCCGTGTCGTTTACATCTCCGCCGATTTTCCGCCGCCGTGAGAACCCCAGGCTTGTACTCAGAATCATTTCCGATCGTAAGTAGAGTAAATCTGGTGGCTGTACGTCGCTCCAGCGGTGGTCGTGGCTACTGTTGCTGCTGCTTGCTTGATCCTCCCCGGCAATTATGATCCGGTGTTCCAGGCGATGCTTTTCAACCTGCTTCTGCTTTTCCAGCAGCAACCCGTCTTTTCGAGATTCATTAGCTAACGTTCTCCTGGATTTTGAGCTATCTAGGGATTTGCTACCTAATTCCTGACTGGAGTTCTCCGCCAGGCCGTCTTTTCTGGACCACTTTTTCTTGCCGGATTTCCAGCTATCAAGTGATCTTCTGCTGAAATCCTTGGGAGAATTTTCGACTATAATTTCTAATGACTTTCCTCTTTCACCGGCTGACGAATGCCGCCCTGAAACTCTCGGATTAACGAATTCTATCCCCTTCTGGCTAGGAGATAGTAAAGCACTGCTCAATTTTTCATTAGACTGGTCATGATTATACAGAGATTTATTCTCATAATCGACCAGAAGAATGTCTTCCGGGTCGACCCGGTAGCGACAGAGTGGGCAAGTTGAATGAGCATCAAGCCAAGTATCCACACATTCGACATGGAAAGCATGCTTACATTTTGGCAATAATCTAAGAACTTCATCGGGTTCGAATTTATTGAGGCAAACTGCACATTCCAGGCCATCCTTCTGACCCCTCAACGATTTAAACCGGAATATGGGTAGTGATGCAATCACTTTCGGGTCGATTCCTGAATTTTTCCTTGTTACCATTGCTGATTGAGGGTACCCTCTGGAGTTATTGACATGGATATCCCTTTTACAGTGCTTGACATATAGAAGCAACAGAAAAGTGATGGAGAAAATGGTTGTGAGAACTCCAACAATTACGGCAACACCAGGCTTGAACGGTGGAGCTTTCGCATTGGAAGGCGGTGGCAAGGGAGGCGGAGGTGGAGGATTCGTTAATCTAGGAATCTTGCCAACATTTCCATTATCATCTTCTGATGTAACTAATGCCACCGTGAAGAAGAAAAAGAGCCAGAAGAAGGGCAAGAAATTCAAAATGCTCATCTTAGGCTCTTGAATGTGAATTTTCTTCAACAATATGAGAGAAATGATTTTTCTCAGAAAAATTACATTGAATATGGGGTTCGGGGTGGGTGCAAGAAAATACAAAAACTAAATGACAGGCATCTACCGGGGCTGGGTTGCGTGGGTATAAACTTTGTTTATATCGATTGGTGTCTCAATTTTGTATATGAAATGGAGGGGGATTGAAGGGCAGTTGGGCTTTTGTTTTAAAATGCAGAAATTTCACTTCTTTGAATCACAAGATCAGGTTTTGTGTCTGTATGTGTAAATACATAGCCGCAAAACTTCCATAAATGTACATCTCTATTCAATTCTATGTGCAATACCGTCATCATGCAGCACAGAGAAAACACAGAAGAGAGAGAGAGAGAGAGAGAGAGAGAGAGAGAGGATCTAAGCCTCAACCACAGCTGAAACCAAGCACTGTGTAGTACCTAAACATGGGACACATGTTTGGTGTCTGCTTTTTGCAATGGTTTAACCACAACTAAGTTTAGTAACATTCTTAAACACAATTGGGAGGTCCACTTAATTCTTACTTCCTTTTCAAGAAAAGCAATATATGACTTGTACACGTCAAAATAATTTCACTAAAGTGGTATACTTTTATATTGTAGATTTCTTTCGTTCACAAATGTAGAGTAGTAAGCATTAGAGGATATTTTTTGGGATGTTCGATTTTTTCCTATGACGATTGGTTGTTTGTTGAGGAAAAAGTGTGCTATCAAAATTGGGAAAGTTGAATTTTTTATAGAAACACGCTTTTACAATCTATAGCAACTTATTGTGAGATGCAATTACGTGGAAGAGTGAGGCACATTGGATTAGCTTCTGGATACTTCAATTTAATTTGGCTACACTTGATCTTGTCTTTCGGGGCAAGTGGATCATCACACTCCCATTTTCGTTTTCTTGAAGAAACTCTCGAAGCCTAGAAAATCCCCTATTTATTCTTGCTCCATTAGTCTTCTCTTCATCTGTTTTTCTTCTCTCTCTTTTGAAAGAGTGACCAAGAACTTGGTGTTCTATGATTTGTGTGTTGGCTAGAAACCATTGTATAGAGAAGAGGATGTTATGTGTTTTATGAAGAGTAGATTCTAAGGGCTTGTTTGTGGTTTCTGTTTTATGAGTCTTTGTGGCTTTGTTTGTGTATTAGATAACTACAATTTGTACCTTGTTGCTTTGGCTGCTAATAGTGCTTAGAGCGTTATCCACTTTTGTGGATGTTGGATTAGGCATTGAAAGAGTCACTGAACCTCTAAAGCTTCGACCAGAAAAATCTCTGTAATCTTTTTTTAATTTTTGTAATTTTTATTTATAGTCTTTGACGATTGTGTTTGATTCTTGATATACTTTGATCTCTGCTTAAAAGTTGTAATAAAGACTTAAAAAATATATTGCAAAATACTCAATTCCATCTAAATTATTTTACTATTTTTGTTAATGGAGGTGCCTATAAATGGGGTATATCAGGCATTTGTCCTTATTGAGGTTGGGTTGCAACATTATTGGCTTCCACTCGATGAATTCTTGAGAGATTCTTTAAAATACATTTTTTTAAAATTT
>CAIGRB010005748.1:1760-23264 GCA_903798255.1 Fraxinus quadrangulata | reverse complement strand
AAAGATTGTTGTATCTTGGGAGGCGATTGGCGTCGACTGTAAGCACCGTAGCAGGCCAAAATCGTCTTAAGGAAATAGAGTCGAACTCTAGCTTCAATCTACTGGTTCCTGCAATCTCGTTAAGCATTTATTCGGTTTGCTTTTCCTTCTCTTCACTTCTAATTTTGATACATACTTTGCATGCTAAATAATAATAGTGGGACAACATCTTCTTCGAAACCCATCTGTGTCTTTGCCAGTCGAACACCTCTTTCCAACAGCTTCACAATCATCTTGATCATCCTTCTATAAGAACTCTTCAATGCTTTGTTTCTCTGAATAAATTACCTGTCTTCTTCTTTTCATGAAGGATTTTTGTGTAATTTTCTGTTTCTACTTTAATAAGTAGTGCCCAGTTTGAAATACGATATTTTGATGTTTGGTGTTCATCTTCTATTAAAGTCATTTAATGGTTTTCGAATTATGTTTTAATCAATAACTTCAAAAAGTATTTATAACTGTTTCCAATTAAATTTTAATCCAATGCTATAACTGCGATAACTAAATTCAAATTGGTAGTTTAAAAATACTTTTAAAAATCTATTATTCATCTATAATCTGATAATGGAAGTGAATCTTGAGGCCTTGAAACATTTCTTGAATCTCATACCCCTACTCATACCCCTGAACATAATCAATTTCTGAATGTCATAATTGTCATATTCGAGAAATTGGTCTCAGCTTATGATGCATAAGAATTGGGAAGAAAGCGAGCAATATATATTAACCATCGATTCCAACAAAAAAACCAGCATTGACAGATAGTATGAATTTAGAGAACCCCCAAAACAAAAATCTTTTTGAAAGAAGTTGCAGTGTTCTGTAACATAAATTTCAGTTCAAGATTCTTACTTAAAAGAAGGAGAATCCCCAAACCTTCATGGTTGAATTACCTTTTTGTTCCATATCCCAAATTTTACATTTTATTACAATCATGTAGTCTCAAAATCAATCACAATGGAAGGAGATTATGATTCAAAATCTAAGTGTCAAAATTTATGAAATTTCATGCCAATAATGCAGTTCTAGGCATTTTTCAATTTTAGTGTAATTGTCCATACAAATTTAACACCTTTACTGCTATTATTTTTCTTTTCTTGTCGAAGACAAGTTATGGAAGTTATTGGGAAAGTTGATGGGGTTGAGGGAAGTTATGAGTTTGAATTCAATTCAAACCATTCCCTCCAAACCATTTTAATGTTTTGCAAGTTAGATCATGGGCAACTCACGACCAATATTTTCAAACATATTTAATTCATACATGATGGGCTTGACTCGAACCATACATTATAATAATTATTACAAGTTAGAACTTCTTAAAGATTTATCTCACAAAGATTCATATGAAAAATAGATCGTATATATTAGAGCTAACAACACTATAAATCTATTATGATATACAGTAGCTTTATTAGAGGAACATCACATCTCACTATACCCCCAAAATCATTTTTCAATATTAATTCAATTATTTTTTATCCCTAAAATATTTTTGCAACATATTTGAACACTACATTGTATCCATGTATTCATAATTTTGCAATAAACCCTAAATTGTTAACACAATTGTCCCGCCATTGATTACAAATAGAAATATTGGTCAAAATGATTTTCGTTTCCTACTCGAATCATTCAATTTTAAATTAGCTCATTTCCTAGACATGTCTCATCAAACTGAAGTAGTCATATTTATTGATAACATGCTAAAGTATTAACCCTGAAGTAAAATTTCCGAAACAACTAAAAGTAATAAGAGTATATAATATTATATAAGCCTCAATATCTGAGGAAGCCATATCTATGCAATCATTTACCCCATAATGGTAATAAAAACACTTGCTATGATGTTTTCTTTCTATCTTAGAACGTGTGTCATATTCTTTAAAAATAAATCATCATCTGGTAATCACAATAACAGATTAAACATGAACTCAAAATTATTCATTTATGGGTATATAAAATCCAATCAATAGTTTTCAGATACTCAAAGTATCATATTCTATACATTCTAGAGATTTGACATTACCAACAATTATATCTTTAAATAATTATATATTTAAACATTTTCAAAGTATGATGATCACCTATCATCGTGTCCAAATAATTAGATGTGTGTGTGTGTGTGTGTGTGTAGAAATACCATCTAGTGATTGGTTGGATCTTGATACTTGGGATACCTCAACATATGCGATAGCTGAATAAGTATGATGTATCTCATGTTTTCAACCAGTATCACTAGATGTTCAATACATCACCAAATAATTTTTTGTACTGCCAAGATACATACTACAAGATATGTATCTTATTACTCTGTATAGCAACAATCACACGTCTAATAACTATTTGTGCTTTACTAGGTCTATTGCTTAGTAAACATTTGCATTTCTTTTACAATTACAAGTTATTCCTTTGAAAACAAGTGGAATATTGATAGTACCCATCATGTATATCAATATTCGATCTAAGGGTAAACTGATACCTACATATTAGATCCATGGCATGATAAATATCAAATGTCACATCTTGTGACTCAATATCCATCCAAAAAATTTGAGTTGGTTATCTCATAGAGACACACTTCATTCTTATTGGACTCAAGTTTCTAAACTCGAAAAAATTTGAGAACTTCCGTATTTGATCATGATTATAAGATATCCTATATTTTGTTATCAAAATGTCCAAAACTATTACAATACTGAGTGTATTTATATTAAGAGAACACCACTGAGTTACAAATTCCAGTTAACCAACACTCTCCCTAAAAAAGAAATAAATAAATTGGATTGTATTATCTCAAATATCATCACATTCAAAAATTGATATGATCTGGGACAGGTGGGCATGTCAACGAGTCGAGTCCGAGCCCAAAAAAAAAGCTCGAGCTGAGCCCGACCTTTTTTTGGCTAGAGCTGAGCCGAGCCTAGCCCAAGCAAAAAAAATGAGGCTCGACCCGAGCTTTTAGCCCGAGTCCTAGAGGTCCGAGCCGGCTCAGGTTAAAAAAAATAACTGCTGCCCAGGCTGCAGGCAGCATTTTTTATGCTGCCTGGGCAGCTAAAATGCTACCTACATGCAAGCAGCATTTTAGCTGCTTGCTAGGAGCATTTTAGCTGCCCAGCAGGCAGCTACAATAGTTGCCTGCTGGGCAGATATTTTAAATAATTTTTTTTAAATATACGGGCCGGCCCGAGCCTAGGCTCAGTGCGATCGAGCTCGCATAGTATATCCGGCTAGAGAAATTTTCCTTTTTCGCGAGTTTCTTCATTTTATTAGAGTTTTAATTTGGATGGATATCTTATGTAATCTTTTAGCATCAATTTCATGTAGACTAGGATTTTTATAGTTTCTTATAAATAGTTCCCACATTACTCATTGTAAAGGAATTTTATTTTGGTGATTAATATCATAATTGAGGTTTCCCTCTCCATTAGTTCTTGAATAAACTTTCAAACTTATCAAACATTTTCAATATTTGTGGCGTTCAAAATCTTAGAACTTATCAAATAATTAGGTACCCTTTGGGCGTTCGCAAATCGAGATTCTTGTTTCCGCATATCAACAGGTCTAAAGTTAATTATACCTTAGGTTCTTGATTCGTGAGGCTAGTCAAGGTTTAATATACCTTAGGTTCTTGTTTCATTTTTTCTCATGTAGCTCCACTCTCCTTTACTCTCTACTAGCCACCTCAATAGATCAATTTTACTAAACATGCAACCACCATGCAATTCATCCAACATATTATCTAACCTAGGGATAGGATGATGATATTTTACCATTACGTTATTGAAGGCTTTGAAATCCACACACATCCTCCAAGTTCCATCTTTTTTTGGCAAAGTAGCACTGGAACTACACATGGACTCATGCTCTCCCTCACATATCCCTTGCTCATCAGTTCCTCCACTTGCTTCTGAAGTTCCTTTGTCTCCTCGAGATTACTTCGATAAGCTGACCAATTTCGAATGACGGCTCCAGGAACGAAGTCAATCTGATGCTCAATATATCGAATGGGTGGCAACCTACTAGGCATGTCTTCCAAAAATATATCTTCAAATTCCTGCAAGATTGAGGCAACAAGATAACAATTATCACTTTTTTCAACTCACTTCCCTTTGCAAAGAAGTTTACTATCGACTTTTCTCTCCTCTCGGATGCCCATATTTCTTCTCTCTTATGTGGCTCCACTCTCTTTTCTTTCTATTAACCACCTCAAAATTTTCTCTCATACTCATCATCTCACTATTTTCTCTCATTTTCTCTAACTCTTTCACTTTCCTTTCTTCCTCATTTTTTAATTTAATTTGGTCTTCATACACTTGTGCCAGGGTTAATGGCACAAGGATAATGGACCTCTTATCCTTAACAAAACTATAACGATTCTTGTACCCATCATGAATAACCTTCCTATCATATAGCCATGGTCTACCCAATAAAATATGTCCCGCATGCATAGGTACATCACACATAATCTTATCCCGATAACTACCAATTGAAAAATTAATCAACACCCTTATGTTCACCTTAACTTCTCCATATTCATTTAGCCATTGTAACCTATAGGGTCTAGGGTGTTTTAATACAGTTAATCCTAATGTTTCTACAAAATTTATGAGAGCTACATTAGTACAGCTTCCTCTATCAATGATCATGCTACACACCTTATTGTTAACGTGACATCGTGTATGGAATATATTTTCTCTTTGTTGATCCAAGTCATCTACCTTGATTTGAGTGTTGAGAGCTCGCCTCGTGACCAATAACTCTCCAATAGCAAATTCCAAGTTGTCTCATTCACTAGCCTCCTTTAATGCTGGGATGCCTTCATAATCATCCTCACTGTCACTCACCACCTCTCCATTGTGCAAGATCATTGTTCTTTTGTTTTGGCATTGAGAAGCGATGTGTCTTGTTCCCAAGCACCTGAAGCACTTGATATCCCGATTTCTGGCTGGCTGTGGCTCTGCTTTGGGAGTTGTTCTTTTAGCACCATCATTTTCCCTTTTGTATTTCAGTCATTCCTTTCGAAATAGCTCCATCTCCTTTGTTATCCCACCTCGATTTTCAAGATGAATTAGAACCCGAAGTACCCAATAGTTGCCGAGCTGTCCCCTTTCTCTTCAACTGTTTCTTCACCTTCATGGCTACATGCAACATGTTTTCGATTTCCCCATAGTGCTGCAACTCCACAATATTAGCAATGTCTTTGTTCAACCCATTTAAGAAACGAGCCATTGTGGCTTCCCGATCCTTTTCCATATTCTCCCTGATCATCAAAATTTCCATTTTTTTATGGTTGTCTTCCACATTCTTCAACCTCTAATATAAACCTTGTAATTTCTGATGCTGTTCCCTGTAATAGTGACTAGGCACAAACGGCTTCCGCATGATAGTCTTCAACTTATCCCAAGTACTAATCGTTCGCTCTCAATTCCTCCTCCTTGATGTAACCACTTGATCCCACCAAGTTATAACGTAGTCAATAAATTCAAGAACTGCTATTTTTACCTTCTTTTCCTCCAAATAATTATAGTACTCAAATATCAACTCTACATTCTTTTCTCACTCTAGATAAGCCTCCGGATCACTCATTCCTTTAAACGGTGGAATTGACATCTTAATATTGCCCATATTCCCATCACTTCATCTCCAAAACTATTTCTACCCCCTCTTTCCGACCTACCTCCTCTATTTCTCATCCTACCCATATCACCCACCATCGATACACTCATCCATGTCGCTACCATACTCATAATCATCATGCACCTTCATACTAGGCTTTCTCTTACCCGGTCTCCTTGCATTCGATTGTCCCCTATGAAGATTTATCACCAATGTATTTAACCTATCAATCCTTTCACTCACATCCTCAAGCACCCTTTCAAACCGCCTTATTACATCATCTGCCATGTTGATTTGATTCGGCTACCTGATTGAATTGGAACCCTCTCTATCTGAAATCCTAGTTCTATAGAATTCATGCCTCACAAATGATCACTCGTGTATCACTCAATTAATGGCTTTTTCCCTATATTAATCTCACAACTCTGTCTTTTACCACTCAATGCTTTCGCCCAAATATTTCAAAGAACAAGGTGAACTCAAAAAAATGTGTTCCCATGGATCCAACCGAGTATGATCATGAATTGTGATAGGAGAACAGAAAGAAAAAGATGAAAAACGGCTCAAGAACAAGAAGGAATTGAGGAGTTGTGTAGATGAAACAAATGGAAAATTCAAAAAAGTAAAATTGAATAAAATTGAACAAATTTTTTTACTCAAAGACTGAAAATTGAAAACTGTTGGAAATTCCTAATAATAATAATAATAATAATTTTTTTTAATTTTCAATTTTTTTGACTTTTTTTACCTCGAGAATTCGACTACAAATCCAGTGAAATAAACGAAAATTAATTTGGACTCTTAAATAGCCCAAAAAAATAAATTTGACTCTTTTTTTGTACTTTTTTGGATCAAAACTCAAAAACTAAGAACTACTTGAAGAACGCGAAGAACATTAAAAAAAGAAAACAATATTCAAAACAATAAAAGATATAATCTTGATTATTTTGGAGACGTGCTCTGATACCAACTGATGAGAATCACGTAGCAACGATCACTACGCAACCCCGCAAGAGATTGATGATCCAAAAAAAGCTCAAAGAATAATCTGATTTAGAGTTTGAACCAAGAATAATGAACCAAGAAATCAAACAAAATAGAATTTAAATGACCTCTTGATTACACAACGCGTGATCCACTCTCGATGTTGAACATCACAAGATTAACTTGATAAGTTCGCAAAGTTATAAGAAAAACAAGATTTGAAAGCAAAATAGCATCTCGATTAATTCTCAATAATGTTATGTTTTTCAATGAATAGAATAAGATTCTATTTATACTAGCTCTAAAATCAAACTAAAATCGTGCATAATATTCTAAAGATTACAAAATTATGGTAAGAANAAAAACGGCTCAAGAACAAGAAGGAATTGAGGAGTTGTGTAGATGAAACAAATGGAAAATTCAAAAAAGTAAAATTGAATAAAATTGAACAAATTTTTTTACTCAAAGACTGAAAATTGAAAACTGTTGGAAATTCCTAATAATAATAATAATAATAATTTTTTTTAATTTTCAATTTTTTTGACTTTTTTTACCTCGAGAATTCGACTACAAATCCAGTGAAATAAACGAAAATTAATTTGGACTCTTAAATAGCCCAAAAAAATAAATTTGACTCTTTTTTTGTACTTTTTTGGATCAAAACTCAAAAACTAAGAACTACTTGAAGAACGCGAAGAACATTAAAAAAAGAAAACAATATTCAAAACAATAAAAGATATAATCTTGATTATTTTGGAGACGTGCTCTGATACCAACTGATGAGAATCACGTAGCAACGATCACTACGCAACCCCGCAAGAGATTGATGATCCAAAAAAAGCTCAAAGAATAATCTGATTTAGAGTTTGAACCAAGAATAATGAACCAAGAAATCAAACAAAATAGAATTTAAATGACCTCTTGATTACACAACGCGTGATCCACTCTCGATGTTGAACGTCACAAGATTAACTTGATAAGTTCGCAAAGTTATAAGAAAAACAAGATTTGAAAGCAAAATAGCATCTCGATTAATTCTCAATAATGTTATGTTTTTCAATGAATAGAATAAGATTCTATTTATACTAGCTCTAAAATCAAACTAAAATCGTGCATAATATTCTAAAGATTACAAAATTATGGTAAGAATATAATTATATTGCAATTAGGAAGTTTCCAAAAAAGTAAAAATTCTCGCTGTAGAATTTAACTATGCGGCCGCATAGTTGTTAGGCAAGCAGTTTCATAGTTCAATGAAAATGTACCCTATTGGTTTCATATGGTAAGCATGCGACCGCATGCCTAGTTATACTATGCGGTCGCATAGTGGTAACTTTGGCCTCCATCTTCTTCCACTTGAATCAAGTTGCTCCAACTCGTTTCGGCTATCGATCCCAACACGAAACTTACTCCATTCTCTAACAAGATCACCATGTCATCAACCATAGCTTGAACGAGCAATCTCATCACCTCATTCACTCACTTTGATCTCGAACGTCTCATCCTGAGCTTGGCTTCGTCGGGTTCGATTACTGGATCATATCTGCAATACTCTATTCCTTATGTCCAATATACCATATAATTTAGCTGAAATATAAATATCCAATTCAGTATGAATTTTCTTTCATTACGTAGAATTATTGAACTCTCGTAACAGAGATTCCCGCTCTCAAACAGTTTTCAAAATCTTCAACTTCATAATCTAATTTTCTACACTACTTAAGTAAATTCTAAATCAATCCAATACCTCAACTTATGAAAATTAGAAATACAACTGAAATATATGAATCTATCTATTTATGTTTGAAAATTTGGAGTTCCATCTCTATGTCTCCTAGACATAGGTCGTAAAGAAATCTATATGGACTAATTATATGAAAGTTTATCTCTTATGGCCTTTGAGTAGTTTTTACCTCAATACCTCAAGCCATTACACAATTATCTAGAACCATAATGAACACCACCATTATAAAAATTAGTAAAGTTTTTGATACTATCGTAATATCAAACAATAGGTTAGTTTGTTCACCTTGCAAGTAAATGTCCCAATCATATAATCCTCTGTTCTGTCTTCATTATTGGTATATATTTATTTTGTAACAAGTCAAATATTGGACAATAGACTAAAGTCACATCATGATATCAAACATCTTGTTGACTAGTCGTTATATGTTCCTCCAACATTTTTAAAGTTCAACAACATCACTTTATAGTAATAAAGGCCTTAATAAATTATGAAGAAAGTATGTTCCTCATCTTGCTCATGCATCAAGATTTGGTTGTACCCAGACTATATGTCCATAAATTAAGTAGCTCAGGGCCTCTCCTAGCATCAAATAACTAACCAATTCATGTGAGTGGAAAACTATCTTGGGGAACATGATTGATTTAAACCTGTGAAATTTTGATAAGTTTACCATAGCCAGTAGTTTTCAGAAATTGACATAAAGTTGAATAATAAATGAGACATTAAGTCTCTTTATTGAACCTATTAGCCATAAGCTAACCTTTAGATCTGAGAGCTTCATATTCTTTATGCTTAAAGGCCTTGGATTTCAGACCTTATGTTGAACTGTCAAGTCAATCTTTAGAGCATGGCAAGCCATGGTAGGAACCATACCCTATCAGAATGTTTTTATATCAATTTTCAAAGCATGGCAATCCATGATAGGAATCATACCTTATTAGAATGTTTTGAGGCAAACGTCTAGGTTCAGTTTATACATTTATCTAGACCGTTAAATGAGATTATTTGTTTTGATTTGGCTGAATTATTATTTAATTTTGTGTTAATCTTGTTTGAATTGGAAGAAAAGAACAAAAAAGGGCTAAAATGAAATAAATCTAAAGTTTGGGGACTAAAGTGAAAATGTTCAAAAGGTGATTCAAACCTTATACGATGATTAGACAATACTAGGAGTCAATTAGATGTAATTGAAAGATAATGATCAAGATCATATCATGAAAGGACTCAAGGAGTTCACTAGATAAAAAAGCAGGGACCAAAATACAATATATTGAAAAATGCATTGGCTACACACGCAGCCAACACAATAACGTGTGCGCAGTCCAACCAATCACTAAACCTGAGGCAGAAACAATAAAGAGACACGAGCATGAGTAGGATAACCACACACACGCATTGCTTATTCTGGCAGATGGTGGACAACTTTTTTTTTTTATTCAAACCCTTTTGGAACCAAATTTTGAGGCGTTTCTCGACCTAAATTTAACTCCTATATATATAGAACTTGGGCTAACATTCATAGAGATTTCTCTAGCATCTTAATTCACATCCATATTATAAAATTCATCAAGAACAAGAGGTGAATTCATATCTTTTGGGAGAGAAGATTAAGTTAGCAAGGAATTGAAGGCCAATTATATCAAGATTTTGAAAATTTCAAGCTTGGAATTGAAGATCAAGATCTTTTGCATTCATTCATGTTCTTGGTGATATCTATCCAATATTTTTATTATAATTTATATAAAATCATGTTCGGCTAAATCCTTGTTTGTATTTGATGAATACGAACTATTTTGATTATTTATTTTAATTCAAGACAAGTAATTTAGTTGTATTATTTAATTTATTGGCCACCATTTAAATAACTAGTTGCTTGTTGTAGTGTTGGATGCTCACAATAAGTAGAATATTGCATGATTAATACATGGATAATAGGCATTAGGAATAACATGCGTGGCATGTGCAATCTATGTAATAATCATGTGTTTGAATGTGTTTTATTTATATGAATTCGGACTAGAAATAAGACTATATCGTGTCTAGAATAGACTTAATTTATCTTGAAAAAGAGAGTTAAATACCAAAGGATTATTAATTTTCAAGAATGCACAGATGAAATTAAATTATATAATTGAGAATTAAAATAGATAATAATAGGTAGATTCGTAAGTCCAATACAGTCATTCCATATAAGTTTACAACCAACATATTTACATACATCTTAGAATAATTTAGAATAGTTATACCAAAATGTCTTTTGTGTTACAAGAATTAGAATCTAATAAAAAATTTGTACACTTATAATATAATTTATTTATCATGGAACAATCACTCAACTCATCATGTATTACTTCTCAACAGTTTCGTACGCTTGTGATATTTGTGCGATCAAGTTTTTAATGTCGTAGTTAGGGAATAAAAATTTTAATTTAAGTTTAATAGTTTAAAGTAAAATTCAAAGTTTTTAATTGTTTTTGGCTAAACCTGACTTTCTATTGTTTGGTTTTCTTTTTTAGGTGCTATCTAGCAATTTATGCAAGATTTTTATGAAATTGAGCTTCTATTGATGGATTTCGAAAATAAAATAATTTTAAGACAAAGAAGAAGATAATAGAGAATAGCAAGAGAAAGGGAATTAGAGATGGTAGAAAACGAAAATCAATATCTAACTCAGTTACCACTAGATCCGCCAGCATAGCCAGTTCCAATTAAGAGTTGTTGCCAATGATAGGAAAGTATTAGCAGGGGATTATATGATTCTCGCTCTAGCCCTATGCAACCGGCTATTATTTATCCACGTTTTGGGGAAGCCAATTTCTACATTCGACAAGATGTTATCAACTTGTTTTAGAGTCATCATGACATCGGATTTTTGAGAAAACTAACTAAAAATCTGCATGAGCACATTCAACCTTTCCTGATGCTTTGCGAGGTAATTAGCCATGAAGGAATATTTCCTCATTCTTTAAAGGATAGCACAAGAGAATGTATACACTTACTATTTCCTGGGAGCATCATTTTTTGGAATGACATGATGCAGAAGTTTACAATGAAGTTCTTCCCACATCTCAAGCCCATCACATCATAAATGAAATCCATACTTTAAAGGAAAAGGACCGCTAGAGCTATCTCGAAGCATGTGAGAGGTATATGGACTAATTCAGGAAGTTTTCCAATCAAGACATTCCTAAAAATCTCAGGTCTACATCTTCTATTAAGGCTTGCATTTTAAATACCGTAATATGGTCGATACTTCAGTAGGAGGATCAATAATGAATATTTCAATAGCCAACGCCTATGATCTTTATGAGAAAATTGTAGAAAATCAGTATATGTTTTCAACTTAAAGGGAAATTTTGAGGAAAACATTAGGAATTCACAACATTGATGTAATTACATGTGGCAGCCAAGTTGGAAGCACTAACAAAGAAATTGAACAACCTTACTCAGACTGTGAACATGATACACCAACCAGCCCTATTTGTTGGAGGCTATATGTCAATCATACAATAGCAAGCTATTGTTTAACCTTTACGCATGTTTATCAGCCTGAAGAGATACAATATGTATAGATTTATTGAGGCAGCAAAACAATCCTAATTCCCACACATATAATCTAGGTTGGAGAAATCATCTAACTTCTAATGGGCTAATAATCAAGGACACATAAATGAAATTTAGGACAACCCTCTAGGATTCAGTAACAATAAGAGAAGAAGTCATCTTTGAAAAATCTAACGGTTCAATGCATCACAAAGACTGAGACTGTACTCCAAAATCAATAGGCTTCTAAAATAAGATAGGGTAGGTAACAACAGCGTTGTCTAATAGAACACAGAGTACTCTTGTGTGAGCTTATCTGTCACCTATCCCATTCTCTGAAAAGCTTCAAAGGTTGCAAAAAATGGAACAAGTTCAGCCCATCATAGCGAGAACTGGAGTTCAGCTGCCCAAAAATAGTGCAAAGAGGAAAGGAACCAAGGAGAATCAGGTACCTACTAGAGCAAGGAACAAGTGGGCCAGTCTAAAGAATTAAGTAAATCAAGAAGAACATCCAGGCAATCTACATGCTAAGGAAATCGTTCCTGTTAATAAACACATACCTCCAGTCCCATTTTCTCCAAAGTTGTAGAATAATAAGTTGGAGAAACAATTCAAGAAGTTCTCTATGCTCTCAAAAAACTTCATATCAATATTCTTTCATTGATGCAATCCTACAGTTTCTTAATTATACAAAATTTTTGAAAGAAATGTTGACTAAAATGAAAAAGCTTCCATAAGATGAAACAATGATCTTGACAAAAGAGTGCAATGCAATTCTATAGCACATGCTTCTTCCTAAATTAAAAGATCCAAGAAGTTTCACTTTACCTTGATCCATAGATAATTCGTATAATATAAATATTTTAATTGATTTTGGAATAAGTATTATTTTAATGGCATTATCTATCTACAGAAAATTATGATTGAGAAATTCGAAGGAAACTTCAATTATTCTACAGTTTGTTGAAGTGGTTGGGGGATATGCTAATCAAAGTTAGTGATTTCATGTTTGCAACTGATATCATTATCGTTGATATAGAAGAAGATCAAGGCATTGCAATAATTTAAGGAAGGCCATTTTATAATAGTCGGACAAGCATTAATGAATTTTGAAAAATGTGAGATAATCTTAAGGGTGGAAGTGTGTATTGGGAAGCAACCCAATTTTCTTCCCATTTTATTTATTATATTTTCTAGAAAATAGATTAGTAAATTTTATTACTTTTAATAGTTTGGTATCTTCATTTGCGTTTGCCCTATAGGTTGAGATGTTTTAAGCTTATTAGAAAGTGTTCCGTATCTTGATTGATTTTTCTTTCTTTTGTAGGAACATGACCATTGAAAATACACAAACTGACATAGAACACTGCAACATGGACCATCTATTTTAATTTTATGTCATTTTAGCCACCACCTTCAAAATGATATCGGAGGAATATTTAGTTCTCTTCTTTGCTTACATAATTATTGATATACTTTTAGAAATTGAGGGCAATGTCTGTTATAAGTTTAGGATAGAAAAATATCGAATATGTCTTCTGTTTTTACTATTTATGTATGCTTATCCTTGTATAAAAGTAAAGAAAATTTAAAAAAAATGTATTTTAAACTTAATTGTCTATTTTTTGTGCTTGTATGGGTTGGATAATTTTGCCTGCTATGATATATATATTTTGAACCATGTGTTAAACTATAATTTGTGGAGATATCTCTTGTTATGTTGATTTATGCTTATTCATGTAATACTTGACATTATTTTGCGCACTAGATTAATGTTTTGCATCATGAATGATTAATTTCATTCATATGATTGAATATGTTGAAAGTAGAGGAATTTAGATGTTGAACCCAAAAAACCAATACAATATTCATTCTTAAACCAATTCTAGGATAGTTTGAGGTGATTGAATTATTGTAGAGATGCACTGAGATAAATATGGATGTCATGTGTAAAATTTTGTATGGATGGTCTAATGCCAATAAAACGAAAATTAGATGAGAATTTTAATTTAGAGATCAATTTTCAGAATGAGTATTTCATAAGGGACATTGTACTAATAATTGTATAAAAAGGGAAAAAGCTGACATGATTCATGAGTGAAATAATCCTATAAAAGATCTCAATAAGGGCACTTATTGAAAATCTAAAAAAAATAAAATCAAGTTAATACATGAAACAGAATACACACAACAAATATGAAAAACTGAGTGCATTAAACAAAACACGCACTACATACTTGATTAAGCTCCGAGCACTTATTTGAGAGAATTAGATATTTGACAAGAAATTATTAGTTTAGTTGAGTCTTAAAGTTTGAAGTAGTCAAAATATAGGAGAATCCTTATTTGTTGAAATATTGACTTACAATTAGTAAAATTTAACCAACCTAGAGAGAGTGTGGATTAGTATTATATAATTCTATCTTAGAACATACCTTGGAAAAAGAGTTAAAAGAATAAGTTTCGAATGTGCATATCACAAGAAAAGAAAGGATAAATTTGACCATTGAGGGTCGAGCTTTGAGTCACTTTATGAATTTATGATACTTTACATGAATTTTCACACACACGTTAATTTTGCATTGGATGAGTAAAAATTATCTTTAGCAATGTGATTTTTAAGTCGTGCAAAGTTTTAACACAGAATTTCCAATATTAAGACCAACGATAGGTTATCTAACCAAAATTTTGATAAATTTGAGTTTAATTGGTTATATTTTGATTGAGGGTAAATAAATATTAAGTTTGAGGGTATTTGATAAGTTTACTTTGTATACTTATTTAGGTCGTTAAATAAGATTGTTTGTTATTGATTTAGATGAATTATCGCTTAATTTTGTGTAATCATATTTGTTAGATGAAACTAGATGTAAATTGGAAATGAAAGAAATCCAAAGTTAAAGGTGATAGGAATGTAAAATGCATATCTTTTCCTCCTTATTTTATGTGCTCGCATGATTAATCAATGCCAAAGTGTACTCATTACGTTCATATTTTTATTTAGGTGGTAATTCTATGGATATGACGTAATTTGGAAAAAAATAAACTAATAAGGACCAAAATGAAAGAAAATGAAGTTTGGGGACTAAAATACAAATACTCAAAAGTTATGTGAAACCTCACGATGAAGATTTGAGAGTGTTAGATGTCAATTGGATGAAGAAAGAAGTCAAAGGAATGAAATACAATCAAAGTATTATCACATATCAACTCCTAGCCGAAAATGTTATGATTTGGATTTTCAGTCTTAGTTTGAGACCCATTTTTGGCATAGGAAACATTTGAATTGGAAATATTATATTTCAAGAATATTTTTAGCCCTTTTAGTTATCTTTCCAACACATCTTGAATCCCCTTAATTGGATATCGGGAGAGAATGATATGATCAAAATACTGAAAATTGTCCGGTGAAAAACTGGCAAAACTATGCGGTCGTATAGCGTAATCTTCCTTGCGGTCGCATGAGTACCTTCAGAGATTTTAGAGCCCAGTTTCAATGTTCTATATGACCGCATGACTTACCACTATGTGGTCGCATAGGTTTTTCTCGATATGAAACTTCTGGTTTTCGAATTTAAGTCAACCACCTATAAAAACAACTATAAATACGTGATTTGCAACCCTAGAATGTACAGAACGCCTCCAAACTTCATTCTTTATTATTTTGCTCATAGATTCATGAATTGTAACTAAACTTTTACACTTGGTCGAAGGAGATTGAAGCCTCGAAACCTTATATTGTGAGATCTAAATCAGTTTTCTTAGTTTAATTCATGTTTTTGAGAATTGAATATTCTTGTGCACTTATTTCCATGATTGTTATGTTTAATTGCTAGGAGACCTACTAGTTTGTTATTCATTACAATCTAATGCTAAGTTAAATATCAAACCCATAATTGTTTGATTTCTTTAACTTGTGAAGCAACTAGGGTTTGATAATTTGCTGTTTTGATGATTGTTGAATCTTAGGAAGAATGTTCAACTAAATTAAATGCAACCGCTTGTGCTTGTGTTGTTTAGCTTCATCGATCTTACTAATTCGTAATGCGATTATCAAATTAAATTTAGAGCCCTTGTCTTAGGTTGTTTGGTAATTAGGGTTAATTTGGTCGCTTGTAATCTAATTAATTATAAGTAAGGAGAGATAGGAAAATAATTCTAACGGTAAATATTCAAAATATGGGTTGATTTATACTTGTATCGATGATCAATTGTAAAGTTCTGAATGTGGATATTTCTTGGACCAAGGTTAGTCATTTGATTATTTTTGTTAATTTAATTTTCATTGTTATTAATTTCGTTATTTACAATTATTTGCATACAAACCCCTCCTCTACAATCATTGTATGAAGCATAAAATATTGANAATTGTTTGCATACAAAAACCCCCCACAATCATTGTACGGAAGCATAATATATTGAATTACACACTATTCGTGGGATCGACCCTTACTTCCACTACTACATTAGTTTTAGAGGTTAAGGTATTACTTTTGGGTGCTTGCGGCAACACACACCACAAATACTAATGTATAAGTGTTTAAAAGTTGATTCGAACCTTGTATCAATGATTGGAGAATGCTATGAGTCAATTAGATGCAATTGGAAGATGAAATATCGAGATCATATCAAGATAACGCTCAATAAATGAATTAGATAAAAAGAGGGGACCAAAATGCAATATAATGAATTTATTAGTCGTGCACACAGTCAACACAGCGGTGCATGTGAAATCCAACCAATTACCAAACCCGAGGCCAAAACAACAAAGAGACGCAAGCACGAGTGGGATAGCCATATGCAGTTTCTTATTTTGGCAGAAAAATCAATAGTTTCCTTTTCTGATTCAATCTCTTTTAGAACCAAATTGTGAGGCATGTCTTGACCTAAATCAAGCTCCTACAAATAGAGATCTCTCTAGCCTCTTAATATATATCCATATCGTAAAATTCATCAAAAACAATAAGTGAATTCACATCTTTTGGGAGAGAAAATCAACCGAACAAGGAATTGAAAACAAATTATATCAAGAACTTAAAGATTTCAATCTTGGAACTGAAGATTAAGATCTCTTGCATTTATTCATGTTCTGGGTAATATCTATTCATTATTTTTCATGTAATTTATATAAAATTATGTTAGACTAGACCATTGTTTGTATTGGATAGAATGAACCATTTTATTATTTATTTTAATTTAAGACAAGTAGTTTAGTTAATTCTTATGTTTATTGATTAATCTTGTATTATTTAATTGATTGGCCACCATTTAGATAATTAGTTTTTTGTTGTATTGTTGGATGGCTCACAGTAAATAAAATGCTGCATGATTAACGCACAGACAATAGATGTTAGGAATAACTTGTATGGCATGAGCAATCTATGTGATAATCATGTGTTTGAATACGTTCTATTCATATGAATTCATAATAGGAATATAATCGAGTCATTTATAGAATACACTAGCTGCCGACAAGGCAGCCTGTAGTGTGTAATAGGTAGCTTCACACTACAATTTCAATTTGAAAATTCAAAATGGACAATTTTTTAATCTATAATTAGTATAAATTACACAAATTTATATTATTAAAAAAATTTAGAATTTCAAGAATTTAAAAAAATCGAGTTGACTCAGCTCGGCTCGGCTTGGCTCGGTTAGAGCCTGAAATTCAAGCCAAGCCTGGTTTTTATCCGAGCTTTGGCTCGGGCAAAAAAACTGAGTCATTTTCTGAGCTGGCTGTGCATGAGCGAACTCGACTTGGCTCGTTTACATGGCTACGTCGGTGCATCATAGTATATTTCAGTATAGAGAGCAAATTTTCCCACGAGACCAAGTTGTCTATTATAGCCGTAAAAGAATCTAATATAGAATTCCACGTGTTATCTACTTTCCTTTTGTAGAAGGCACTACCAAGCAAAACATTCAATTGATATTGTTATAATAAATATGGATTGAACTTCCAATGTATCGCAGTACGTATAGAGTTTTCCCTTCTCTTCAATGTCATTGAACTGATCAATTGGAGGAGGTACAGTACAAAGACCAGTCCAAACCTATAAATTATGTGGTTATGGCTTCTTATCTACTCTAATGTACTTATTTTGGGCGTTATTTGACCATTCCCCAGCATGGGGTCGTCCAAGGATGGCTCATCCCAGAATGGTCATTTCCTTAACTGAAGGTTGATTCTCTAGCAAATGGGATGTACCACCTTGGTCTTTTGGGTCTCTCTCTTTGTGATATTGATAATTTAGAGCACGAGGATGGGTGTGTGAATATATTGTCTTCCTCTTCATGAATTGAACATTTGATCCACTATTTTATCAAAAGTGCCCCTTAAATTTGAATAATCCACTCTATCACGGTCACAAGTTTGGTATACCTTGCATTATTTCGTTTTGCGGGTAGGTAAGAAGCCCTCGCTTACAGAATGGCCCTAGCTTAGTTTGATATACCATTTTTTTGTAGCACCAGTTAGGGTCACACAGAAGGACCATGTAGAAGGTTGACATTTTAGAGCCAATGAAGCATTTTTAGTTTTACTTTCAATAATATTGTTTATACATTACCGCTTACACTACATTTGATAGAATGACATGGCTGAAAAATTTTAAACCAAACCCGTGGCATTTGTATGGGTAAAATCGGCCCAATTAGAAATATCCCAAATATCAATTTGGGATCATGTCCTTCCCCTCGTAATGTATAGCCCCTAAATCAAACTGTACAATCTCAGCCAATGTTAACCGTCAAAAAATTGGCTGAAGCCTTTTCGACACCGACATCGGAACAACCCAAACATCAACTGACTCTAGCAACTACCCACACTGAACTTGTGAGAATTGAAACTCTCTCGTGCTACGAAACCCTTGAATAAATCGCTCAACTGGTCGAAATCATGCCAGACAAAGGCATTATCTATTTGTGAAAATGTGTTTTTTGCTATGACACAGTTATTCTATGTATTTAGCCGGTTTAGTTCGATATATTCGGAGAATGTTTTCTTTGCAATTTTGTAGTTATTCTATGTGTTTAGTTTGTTTGAATAGAAATAATAGCAGATAAAATGTGTCAATTTTTTGTACAAATCGAAGAGTAATAGAAGTAAGTTTCGATAGTGGTATACTATAATGTGGAAGATCTGGTCCGCGAAAATTTGGTAGAATATCATGTTTTTTTCTGAACATTAATGTGTGCTAGTATTCGTAACTCATCTTTCCAGATGGGTGGCTAAAATATTGTGCTTAAATATGAAGCATTATCTTGTATAAATCTAGAATGAGTTTTCCGAATGATTTTATGACACTTGAATTGTTAACTTGTTAAAGAGAAACAAATTGTGAAAGAAATTAATGATGAGAATTTGACAGAATCCAAAAATGACAACGTGATGGACCATTTGAACATATTGGATGCTGATATATCAGGAGTGGATGGCGTGATTGTGCCTAAGGTTGGGATGAAGTTCAAGGATGAAAATGAAATGTTCGATTTTTATAAAAGATATGCCTACAACATAGGTTTTTCGGTTCGAAAACAAAATTCAAAAAATGATGACTATGGGGTTATGAGATATCTTACATTGACATGTAGTTGTGAAGGTCGTAGAATAAGTAATACAAGGGGTTCTTTGAAGCCCCAACCAACCATTCAAATGGGTTGTAAGGCCAGGCTGATTGCATCTTGTGATATGTGTGGAATTTTGAGAATTAACAATGTCCATCTTGAACATAATAATAAAACAAGTCCCTCGAAATCGAGGATGTATAGATGTAACCGAGAACTGAGTGCACATGTGAAATGACAGCTTCAAGTGAACGATATGGCGAGCATTCCTTTGCACAAAAGTTACAACTCTACAGTTATTGAAGTGGGTGGATATGAAAACATGACTTGCTTCGAAAAGGATTGTCGAAATTATGTTGAACAAGTGAGGCGATTAAGACTTGGCAAAGGAGACGCCGCAACAATACAATCCTACTTTTCAAATATGCAAACAAGGTGCTCTGGGTTTTACTTTAGTATGGATTTGGATGAAGAGTCCCAGTTGAAGAATATAAGGATTTTGGTGATGTTGTCACATTTGATACAACCTACCTCACTAACAAGTATGACATGACATTTGCCCCTTTTGTTGGAGTGAATCATCATGGACAATCAATGTTGCTTGGTTGTAGTTTGCTATCGAACGAAAATAAAAATAAATTTGTTTAGCTTTTTAGGATGTAGTTACAGTGTATACATGGTCAACCTCCCCATGGAATAATTATTGATCAAGATACGGCTATGCAAAATGCAATCGAGATTGTGTTCCCGAAGATGAAACATCGATGGTGTTTGTGGCACATCATGAAGAAGTTGCCTGAGAAGTTTGGATACCATATCGATAAGGGTTCTATATTTTCTACTATCCACGTGTTGGTATATGATTCTCAAAGTGTTGACGAATTTGAACAAAGTTGGAAAGTGATGATAGAGACCTACAACCTGCACGATAATGAATGGTTGTCCAGACTGTACGAGCAAAGAGGTCGGTGGGTTCCTTGTTATTTGAAAAGTACTTTCTAGGTAGGAATTCAACAACCCAATGTAGTGAGAGTATGAATGCATTCTACGATGGGTATGTACATTCGAAAAGTTTCCTTTTTGGATTAGAGTTGTCACTCGCTTTGTATACCGACAACTTTTTCTTTAATTTTATTGATCTTTTTGGAACTTTTTAAAGAGCGAATTCTCAATTTGAGAGCTCTCAACAATAGGTTTTTATCTTGTGGAAATTCCATATCAATTCTCCATAGGGTGCCAACTTGTTGACCACAAAAACTAAAGCCAACAAGCCCCTCAACCATCTTCGTACCAAGTCACATTCCTTAACCCTTTTGGATTGCTAGAACTCCAATAGTGTCCGCTACAGGTGTGAAGAGTAAGAATTTGACTTGGGCTTTTTTAATTTTCTTTCCATGTGACTTTAGGGGAGTATTTATAGATTTTTCAAGCACGTGACACAACAACAAAAATAGACTTTTACAACGTTCAAAAAATGTTGTCGAAAACCTTTTTCAACGTTCTGACGTATGTTGCAAACCTCAATGTTGTTGTGGAGTAGAAGGATATAACAACGTTTTTTAAATGTTGTTAATCATTTTGCAACGTTTTTTGAATTTTACTAATAACTTTTTTGCAACATTTTTTGAATGTTGATAATAAACTATTTGCAACATTTTTTTAAAAATGTTCTCTATGCTTATATCCTTATTTTTGTAACATTTTTTAAACGTTGTTGTTAATGTTTTAACAACATTTATTGAACGTTGCCATTAAAAAAATAAAAAAATACTACATGTATTGTCATATTTATATATACTATTTTACATATATAAAACTCATTCCACAATAATCATTAAATTTATTTATGCAATAATAATGAGTAATAAATCCTTCATCACAAATCGATCATGTACCCAATCACAAACACAATATCAAGGCACCAAAGTCACGAAGCACTCCAATATAATCCAATACTGAACACCTTTCACTCCCTTTCCCTTCCTGGGTTGCTAAGAGTAAAATAATAA
>CAIGRB010005741.1:39479-55905 GCA_903798255.1 Fraxinus quadrangulata | reverse complement strand
ATTATTTAACCTAAATACAAAGAAATTATATATAGACTAAACAAAGGAAAACTGAAAATACTATTCTACCATTAATAAACAATAAAACAAGTATATAAGCTAAACAAATAAAACTGAAAAGACTATTCCATCCTTAATAAACAATAAAACAAAATAATCATATATTTCTTGACAGATTTATCACCAACCCTTCAAGTTTGTAGCATGTTACTCAGCAGTTAATACCTGCATAACATATTAGCATCACTATCAACTTAGAGATCAAGCAAGCCTTTGCTCAATAGTTTAACCACATAAAACCTTTCATTCATGAACTCAAATATGTCCTTTATTAGAGCCCCCAATATACAATCTCCTTAAAAGGTGAGACACAAAAGTGTCTGAAAATCAGACAATCCTGACCTTACCGGGAAAAATACGTAGCTCAATAGAAATTTGCCTATAATCCCTCCTGCCCCATCTATGTTTAAGAATTACTGGAAATGATGATCAAGGACATCTTGATAACCTCAAGAACATGAGTTATTGGAAGTTGCAGTATAGTCTCAAATTCAAACTCATTCAGCAGTGCATCACCATTAAGATATCAGAAAGTAGCATGTGATAAAGAAAATTTCATAAATCTAAGAAAAATCAAGATTCCTAGCACTTTTATCTCGCACATTGATAGAGTTTACTTCTCTGGGGAGGTTTACTGTAACTTAAAAAGTCATCGTGACCCATATTTGAGGCTTTATCTCTTCAGCCGTCTCAATATTCCAAAGGTGAAATCATCACTGACCAGCACTGCGAGCTTGCAACCTCTTTTTCTCAAATTCCAGCTAATCACAATAATAAAGAGAGTGGATTAGACATGACAGAGTCGGAAACAAAAATAGAGCAAAACTCAGATCTAGGCTTCAAAATATCTTACCACTTTCCGCACCCGTTCATTTGCAGCAGGAGTTCCTCCAGTAACACTCTCAGGAAGATACGGACTGCTAACACGCACTTCATTCATCACAACTATATTGGTCTTGTCCCAGCGCACAGGGAGCCTGGTTACACAACAAATCATATTAGTATCAGGAAAAGCTCCTACACATCATAAGATAGACTATAGATCATAAGCTGAGTTTGCATGTCAATCACACAATATGGTAAAGTTGAGGCTGACTTTTCGATTACTGGAACTGAAAGATGACGTTCTATTCTTCTTGACCGTCATTTGAAATGACCCAATAGAGCAACTTCAAAGGATTTAAATTCATATCCAAATTCATTTTACTACTTTAAGAGCTTTTGAGTTACAAATCCACATAAGCAAACCCTTGAACCCCAATGGAGCCACACATAATACTTGTATAAGTATATGCTCATGCACAGTTATGAATAGGCTATCACTGCATCAATCAGAATCAATATTGGTCACTATTTTTAAAGGACACAGATGCATATATAAGTGAGTCAATGATTATAAGCCACCAGTTTGTACATGAGCATAGCAAAACATGATCATAAGTTTGATAATACAAATAGTTTGTAATCCCATAAAATTTTGTAATCTGAGCAAAACTCAGATCTAGGCTTCAAAATATCTTACCACTTTCCGCACCCGTTCATTTGCAGCAGGAGTTCCTCCAGTAACACTCTCAGGAAGATACGGACTGCTAACACGCACTTCATTCATCACAACTATATTGGTCTTGTCCCAGCGCACAGGGAGCCTGGTTACACAACAAATCATATTAGTATCAGGAAAAGCTCCTACACATCATAAGATAGACTATAGATCATAAGCTGAGTTTGCATGTCAATCACACAATATGGTAAAGTTGAGGCTGACTTTTCGATTACTGGAACTGAAAGATGACGTTCTATTCTTCTTGACCGTCATTTGAAATGACCCAATAGAGCAACTTCAAAGGATTTAAATTCATATCCAAATTCATTTTACTACTTTAAGAGCTTTTGAGTTACAAATCCACATAAGCAAACCCTTGAACCCCAATGGAGCCACACATAATACTTGTATAAGTATATGCTCATGCACAGTTATGAATAGGCTATCACTGCATCAATCAGAATCAATATTGGTCACTATTTTTAAAGGACACAGATGCATATATAAGTGAGTCAATGATTATAAGCCACCAGTTTGTACATGAGCATAGCAAAACATGATCATAAGTTTGATAATACAAATAGTTTGTAATCCCATAAAATTTTGTAATCCCGGGACAAAAAAGTTTGTACAGCCACCAGTTTGATAATACAAATATAAGTGAGTCAATGATTATAAGCACCTCATAAGCTTAGCAAAACATGATCATAAGCAGCAGGAATAGAAGCTATAAATTACATACTCCTACATATAAAAGATTTTTTTCGAGGAGATAGAAGAAGGTAGATACAAACTTTAATTCGGTTTATGAAAGTACGGAGTATTTGAAAGGTATTGGACAAGATAACCATTTTAAGTTTGTCTATTGTGAAGTATCAAGATGATACAAAATAACCATCAGTGATGATGATGAAGCAATTGTTGTTATGAAGGTTGGCACCTACTAAAATCAATTTTTCGAAAGATTGTCAATTGGCCACAAATAGTATACCCTATAGTCGAAGAAGAATATAATTTCTGACTTGTATCTCTCTAATAAAAGTTTACAATTTATAGAGTACAATGACCACTAATTTAGGAAACTTATTCTATACAAAGAAATAGGCAAAAATCTCTCTAAGCGATAATAGACCCTAATGGCTAGATTTTTAGCAATTAAATTAGGGAAGGAATCAATGCATTTACAACTATACAATCGTGGAATCAAATTAGGGATTTAATTCCTTTTTTCCATGTCAAACATATCCTTGAGGATGTTAACACACCCCCCTCAAGCTGACGAGCAAATGTTATCCATGCCCAGCTTATTTGTAATTCGTTGGAATGAGTGGCTTGGTAGTCCCTTGATAAGAAGTTGTCCATCTGTTGGGACATTAGGAGTACAAATTAGACCACAATCTAGTTTTTTTTGATAAAATGTCAATCCACTTCTACGTGCTTAGTACGATCATGTTGTATTGGATTGTAAGCTCTATTAATTGCGGACTTGTTATCACAATATAACTTCATACTTCCATCCCACTTGATACCCAAGTCTTCTATGATAATTTTGAGCCATAGAAGCTCACAAATTTGATGTTTCATAGCTCTAAATTATGCCTCAGCACTTGATTTGGCCACCACTGTTTCTTACTCCTCCTTGTCACCAAATTTTCTCCTAAGAAGGCTAAGAAGGTACAATACAATGATGTTGACCTGCAATCAACTATTGAACCTACCCAATCCGCATCCATGTAGGCTTCTATACTCAACTCTTGGTTATGTTTGAAGAGAACACCTCTTCCTTGTTTAGACTTCAATTATTGTAAGATTCAATGAACAGTTTCTAAGTGACACTTCCTTGGAGAATGCATGAACTGACTTACCACACTTTTTCAAGATCATCCCCTATTATGATGATATCATCAGCATAAACAATCAGGATAGTGATTTTAACGCTTCTTGATTTTTTTTATTAAGAGTGTATGATCACCTTGTGATTGTTTGAACCCCATTTGTTTCATTGCAACAGTAAATCTTTCAAACCATACTCTAGGAGATTGCTTCAATCTACATAGAACTTTCTTCAACCTGCATGCACTATTAACTCCAAAACCCATATTAAAGTCAGGAGGTGCCTTCATATAAACTTCTTCCTCCAAATCCACATGCAAGAATGCATTTTTTACATCAAATTACTGCAAGGACCATTGAAGGTTAGCTGCTAAAGACAACAAAACTCTAATAATATTCATTTTTTGCAACCGGAGCAAATGTTTCTTGATAGTCTACCCCATACGTTTGAGTGTACCCCTTTGCTACTAGTCTCGCTTTATATCTCTCCAAAATACTATCAGCATTATATTTTACAGTATACACCCATTTACATCCCACTGGTCTTTTTCCTTTTGGCATCTCAACAACATCCCATGTCTCATTTTTATTCAGCTCCATCATTTCTTCACTCATAGCTTTCTTTCCATTTTTCACTCTTTAGTACCTCTTAGACTGTTTGAGGAATTATAATGGTGTGTAGTTTTGTGAGAAAACGCGCTGTGTGAATATGAGAGTCTATGAAAGGAAATAAAATTTGTTATATGGTGTTGTGTGCATTTTCGTGTGCCTTTTCTTATGGCAATTGGACTAGCAAGGTAGGTCAACTCAGTGATTGGTTTGGAAGACTTTCATTACCTGTTATAGGATCAGACTCCTGAGCTTGCACCGATTTAGGCTCAACTCTCCTTGCATAGACCTACAATGTCAAAGTTTGACCATCTTTCCCTGTTTTCTCATTATCAATAGGTTTAGGAAAAAGTGGATCGAGGTTTGGTAAAGTAGTGATCATAGTATCTAAATTTGCAATGGTAGTTTCTGGTTTTTCTTGGATGTTAGAGTTTGCAAGGTCAATTTCAAGAAAACAAAGACTAACCTTATCTTCTAATGAACTCTTCCCGTGGAGATAAGATTCCTAAGAAAAAAATTGATTTTCAGCAAAGGTAACATCTTTAATAACGATGATTTTTTGGGATTCTGGAAGATAATACTTGTACCCTTTTTGTGTTGGAGAATACCCAAAAAAAAGACACATTTAAGAGCTTTAGGATCTAATTTACGAAAATATTCCATATGAATGTGACATAAAAGACTCAACCAAATATTCTAGGTGGTAACTGATTAGATTTATTGAACTCTGGATATAATTGTGTAAAAAACTTACTGGAGTTTTATTTCCCAACATTCTTGAAGGTAATCTGTTTATAAGATGAGCTGCAGTTAACATTGCTTCCCTGTAATAGTGTTTAGGCACTTGTTTTTCAAATAGTAGGGCTCTTGTTGTTTCAAGAAGGTGACGGTTTTTGGCTCTGCAACCCCATTTTTTTGAGGTATATTTGTATAAGATGACTGGTCTATTATCCATTTTTCTGGGAAAGTGTGACAAAAACTGATTAAAGTTTTCTTTCCCATTGTTTGACCTGATAATTTTGACGTGGTCATCAAATTGGTTTGAATGAGTTTCAAGAATTTGGGAAAAATTGTTCTAACATCAAATTTATGTTTCATGAGAAATAACCAAGTAGCACGAATATAGTCATCAATAAAAGAGATAAACCAACGAGCTACAACGATGTTTGGCAAACTAACATACTTCACAGTGAAGAGATTTTTCATCCACACCCTTGAATAAAGTAGGAAACATAGTTTTTAAAACTAAAAATTATGGATGTCCTAAACAAAAATGCTAAAGTAAAATCTAAAGTTTATTTGGTGAAAGCTTCTCAGATAAATGAGATAGAGGTAATCAATCTCCATCTCCACCAGAACCAGTATCCAACAAATAAAGTCCCTCCCTATCTTTAGCAAGCGCAATTGTCTTTCCCGTAACCATTTCTTGAAAGACACAATGATAAGAGAAAAATATAACTTTGCAGTTTAGATCTTTTATGAGTTTATGAATAAACAACAAATTAATAGAAAGTTTAGGCACTTGAAGTACATTTCAGTGAGAGAGGTGACATGAATGGTTCCTTTTCCTACAGTGGATGCCATTGTACCATCTACAACTTTTATTTTTTGATTTTCGGGACATGGGATGTATGTAGTGAAGTGGTGTGATGATGGTCATGTGATCAGTAGCACCTGAATCAACAACCTACATATCGTGTGTTTTACAGTCCTTTGAGGCACTAACAGCGTTGGATAAATTATCATTACTTGAGTGAACAAATGAACATGAACCCGATTTTTCTATTGAAGTAAGAAGACTTTGAAGCTTTTCAATCTCCTCTTTATTTAGTGTATTTATCTCCGGTTCATTGTTGGTGGAATCTTCATCTTAACCACTATGTTTGCTCGGCTGTTGCGTGTGATATATTGTTGCTGCTTGTTATTTCTACCAAATGATGATGGTTTCCCATTCAGTTTCCAACAGGTCCCCCTTGTATGCCCTTGCCTTTAGAAAAAGTCACACCGATGGTCATCTTTACTTTACAGTGGTTCTCTAATTTCATGATTCTATTTTGGACACCAAAGCTATTTGAAGATGGCTTCTTTGTTGCAATCAGGACAAATGCTTTAGCAGGTGGAGAATCAAGCATCACAGTCCTTCCCCTCTAATAATGAAGAACAAGCAAGGAAGGCATCTCTTCCTTTCCAAGTACTTGAACTCGAAATTGATCGAATTCCATGTTAAGTCCAGCCAAGAATTCATATAATCTTTCTCCTTCGACAAATTTCAACATCATTGCAGCATCATCACCACACTTCATCTTGAGATTTTGCGAGTAATCAAGTTCAAACCATAAACCATTCAAGGTATTATAATATTCAGTAACCGACATTGTACCTTGTTTAGTGGAATAAATCTTGGTTTTAATTTAAAAAACCAAGGCTGCATCTTTAACTTAGAAGTATGTTTGCTACACAGTATCCCATATGTCTCTAGCAGTGGTAAAAAACATACAATTTCGACTAATTTCAGGTTGCATCGAGTCCTAAAGCCATGACATGATTAAAGAATCCTCCACATCCCAAACCTCAAACTTTGGATCCTCTTTGCTAGGTACAGGGCCAGTTAAATGGCTGAGCTTCCCTTTCGCTTTCCATTTTGGTTGAACCACTTGAGACCAGATTAAGTAGTTTTTTCCATTCAGACGATAGGATGACTGGATAATCTGAAGTTCATTGAGTGATGTCTGATTAGATTGATTGACAATCTGAGTTGGATTTGAGGTCTCGGAAATAATAGAAATTCTGGTTTATTTTTCAAGTAAATAGAGGGACAATCTAGTCCAAAAAATAGCAATGATGGCCAGGCACTACACAGAAGTCAGAGAAGAAAAACTTCAGGACTTAATCCTAAGTTCTGATACCATATAGATGAGTAAGAATATAATTTCTGACTTGCATCTCTCTAATAAAAGTTTACAATTTATAGAGTACAATGACCACTAATTTAGGAAATTAATTATATACAAAGAAATAGGCAAAAATCTCTCTAAGTAATAAGAGACCCTAATGGCCAAATTTTTAGCAACTAAATTAGGGAAGGAATCAATCTATTTACAATTATACAATCTTGGAATCATATCAGAGATTTAATTCCTTTCTTTCCATGTCAATAATATCCTTGAGGATTTATTGACATATGCAAACTCAACATCTGTAATCCAATTATGGCTTGTTTGGTAGGATGGGTTGTACTATATTGAACAGTGTTAAATAAGACAAACATAAATTTTGTTTATTATCATGTCCAATCCACTTTTGCATGGAAAACATATCCTTATAGGTTCATATTCTATACCATCCCTTGAGTACCCTCAATCAATACGACACTTAGTATAGAAATATATGGAAGAGGCCTCTCTCAGTTTGCTTTACTTCCTACTCATGTCGGTGCATATTAAATTTATTCTCCTACATGCCATAGTGGAGATTTTATACATTAATTCAAGAGGGCCAAATAAAGTTTTTTTTCTGAAGCATATTTAGTAGATAGTCTAGGTCAAAGGTTCAGAATCAGCAGAGCAAAAGTTCATTGAGGCTACAATTCAAGGTTGCTTTGGCATTCATCAACTAGTGTTCAAATACATGACAAATTTACCTTTAGCGAGGAACGGACCAATGATTTACAAATTTAACAAGTTAGATCTAACATCTGTCTATGAAGTAACAATGTAAGTTATCCTCATTATTAGCAGTGGTGAAGATTAATCTCATTGCTGATCTTTACAGCACTGACTAGGTTGTCTCTGAACATGGTAGTAAATGTATATCAGCTGCTTTTATCTCTCATGGACAAAAACAAATACATAGCCTCGTTCCAGCATATTTGGGTTCCACTATATGAATCATTTTTCACCACTCTGTTCAATTTATCACTACATTGACTAGAAGATCGAATACAGCTAGATCCTTCACAACCAAAATAGGCTATGTTAATTTTGGTAGATCTATTCCTACTCTTATGAACAAGTGCTTCTTTAGGTCTATGCAAGACGTGTCAAAGTCACTTAACTTCATCGTTCCCTTAGTTTACTTTCTTCTGCCATTCATCCTACATCTTTATACTTTAAATTTTATTAAACAATTCTATCAACCATAAATACCTACCCTAGCAAACTCTTCCATACTTGACGGGAAATCTATCCAAATCAATTGCTTTTCTCATCTTAATCCATTTTATCCAAACCAAATTCTTCTCGTGTGATTAACAAGTATACCTTTGTTGGAACTCTACAAATTCCCAATAGGCATATCATGCCTTCCAGATAACAATTCACCAAAATAGTTTTCCTACCTATCTATGATCTCATCACTTCAAAAAGAACTTCAGTTTTCATATATAACACACTTGACTTGGTTTAGATCTCTAGTTCCCTCTTTCCTTTATTGAGATATCTCGTAAATATTTTTACCTCCATCCTTAAACAAAACTTCTAGTATGCTTTTGCAATGGACTCTTGAATCTTTTTCATGGCTTCTCTTCGGCAATCCACCACTATGTTTCCTTGCTCGTTGAGTAGGTGATTTTCTACCCTTAGATTCTCCTAGTATCTCCATTATCAATTGCTAAGACAGCGCAACTTTTCAATTTTCTGTTATCACACAATCTTTGAGAATGCATGGAAAATATCATATAAAACAGAAGACTGGATTGCTTGTAATAACATATAACAATTTGTTCAAGAATATTCCTAGATTTTGCTTTATTCTTACATGAGGATAACATATTAATTTCAAACAGCTCTCGGATAAGGGAAAAGTACTTGTTTAAAAAGCGCACTATTCTAGATGAAATTGATTTCTAGCAGAAAGGATAGTGAACTTGACCAGAAAAGCGTAATTAGCATACCCATATTAACAAATCATTCTCACATTTTGGGAATTTCAAGACATTCAGACAAGTAATGTATATGAAGCACTTTGTTATGATGAAAGATATCCCAATTCAACACGATGGAAATTAAATTAGATCATCTTGGAAAGATAAAGCTTGAAAAAGGCCAAGCAGAATCAAAAGCTGCCTTGGCTGTTGAATGATTTCTCTTCCGAGGCTTATAATATAAGACGAAGAGCAAATCATACCAGACCTCTTGTTAGTGACAAATATTTACATCATTTCATCTTGGAAAGATAAAGCTTGAAAAAGGCCAAGCAGAATCAAAAGCTGCCTTGGCTGTTGAATGATTTCTCTGCTAAGGCTTATAATATAAGACGAAGTGCAAATCATACCAGACCTCTTGTTAGTGACAAATATTTACATCATTTGATAAATATATTTCAAGAGGTAAGACCAAATTGCTCAATGGCCATTCAGCATCAAGCAAATTAAGGCTCTGTTTGAGCCCTTTTTTGGGAAAAATAGATTATGTAATAGTGATTATTTTGAAGAATGTTTGGTTAAGAAGTAGGGAAGGTTTTGGGTTATTTTATTTATAAAATGTGTGGTTGAAAATGAGTTATGGGAAAAATGAATTTTTTGAGAATGGGGATCAAACAGGGGCTAAATTTGTATCATCTACAAGGATCCACAATTAATGGTCTCTCTTGGTAATGAAACAAGCTTACGGGAGGTTCTATAAAGTATCTTCTCAATTGATACATAAAAAATCTAAATGAACGATATGACTCAAGCCGTATTTGGTGCACATTTTGTGGCCAAGAATGGAATTTTTTTTTAATGTGACTTGGAATATGTGGATGAAAAAGAAGGAAAAGTCATTAATGTGATGAAAAATATTATTTTATTAAAGAATATGTGATTGAAAATCAGTAGAAGAATGAGAATAAAAAAAATAATCTGACTCAAATAGGGGCTTAGTCATTAATTGACAACATAAACATTAAAAGAACATAACACTAATTACAAAAACCACAAAACAACACAAATTCTATGCGCAGCAAATCGGGATTAACAAAAGGAGATATTAACTATGCAAAACGCTCAATATTTATCTAGTAAAAGAAAAACATCATATACAGTAAAGCACTTGGGAATAATTCAAGCCTTGAATTGAAAGAAACAATAATAAAATAGTGAACATAAAGTGTGAAAAGGCACATTACGTCTTAGCCAATGCATCAAAAATACTCTGAGCTTCAGCACTGACACCAACTCCAATCCTCTCAGCATCTATTTCTGCTTGTCTGCAATGCAATTCCACACACAACCCACAAACAAAATCACACCTTTAAGCACAAATAATCCAATAATAATGCTACAATAACCAAAATTTTCACGAAATTCGCCCAATTCATAATCATAGGAAATAGTTAAAAAATAATCAAAAATATGAAAATTTACCTGATAGCAGACTCTTCTCTGGCCTGAAGAGTGTTGAGATCAAGAAAACACTTACTGATATCAAGTGGGTCCTCACCTTGACCCAAGAAAGTGAACTCCTTTATGTAATTAGCCTTGAGTAGCCTTATATTCCTCTTTGGTCCTGACCCAGATTTCACTCCTTCTTGTATTTTCCTATCACAGTTAAAGAACTCACAAACAATAAAATAGAAAAAGGAAAATTATATAGCTGTTACATAAAAAGATTGTAAATTATTTGAAGGATATGAAGGATGAGGAGGTTTGAAGAGGGGTCAAAAGTGATGACTTGGGCTTGAAATTCTTCACCAAGAGTAGTTTTGATGGATAATATGCAACCCACTGCAAAATCTACGCCGCTGCTATTCTGAAACTGAGCTTCCATTGCTGTTGATTTTTTGCAATTGATTTTTCGTCTTATTTTTGAGGAGTGTATTTCGCCCAGTCCTCCTGTAGGCAAAATTTAGAACTGAACTCGCGTCTTAAGTACACGACTTTAATTAAGAGGATGCATGCTTGGGTGCACAACTTAAGAAATTTACTTCTAAGTAAAATACCCAAGTTTTAAATAATAATGTTTTACTGGTAAAAGTTGGGATAAAAGTAACTTATTTTGACAGTAACATGATGATTCATCTAGTATCAAATTATTTCTTGAATTTAGCTCTGTTTGGTTGAAATTAAAATTAGATTTTATTAAATTTTAATAAATGTTGATGAAATATGTGGTTAAAAAATCGCGAGTCTCATAAAATGTATGATTAAAATTAATTGTTAATTTTAATTTTCACCAAACAAGGACTTAAATTTCACTTCACTATTCATGGTTTCAAATAAAAGTCAAATTAACTTGAAAAAACTCGCTTGATTCGAGAAATAATTACCGTTTAATTCTCTAGCGATAAGTTTAAAATTGGACATAGAATCGAATATTATTTCTACTCTCGGCTAATATTACATGCCCCTGTGCAAAAAACTTGCACATTTTTATTCTTTTCTTGCCAAAACATTCAAAATACACAATCCAATTAGAGCATAATAATATTTCTGTCGAAATATTTTATTGTTTTCCTCTTAAAATTTGTGGGGTAATCTTAACTCCCTGTTTGGTGATCATTATTTGAGAAAAAAAATATTTTGAATAGTAATTTTTAGGAGAAGGTGCGGTTAAAAATTATAGAAATTTTTAGGTTCATGTACAAAATATTTTATTGTCTGAATGTGTAGTTGAAATGAGTATGTAAAAAAACGTTTTCAAATAATGGTTATCAAACATCGATTAACTTATTAAGGAGATTATGGGCCCATTTGGAATGATTTTTGAGCAGTCAAAATGAGCTTTTAAGACTCAAAAGTTATTTTTTGATCTGTTTTGCTAATTTTACGAAAATGATTTTGGTAGTTATCAAAAATTTTAGAGGAAGCTACTTTAATGTGTTTTTCTCTAAAAGCACTTCTAGAATGAAATGTTCTTTTAAAAATTAGTTTCCATACAAAAAATTAAAATAATTTCTTCTAAAAACTATTCTACAAGAAATAAAAACAATGTCAAATAGACACATAGGGATGCATTGCCATCCCCAGTCTTTTCCAATTTGTGTAGAAAATAAGTTTGAGTTCTTTCACACTATTCGCAATTGAGGGTCTCTCTCGAACATATCAGGATGCTAGGTTTGCAAACATGATTATCGACTCTAACATGTAAGAACGACTCATTTTCAAATCAGTAACTTTCCTCATTATTTTCTTGTCGTTCAATCTGTGCTTAACATGTAACATTCAGATGCATCTCTTGACCTACGTGTAGCAAAATAATAAATCTATCTTACAAAACATCTCGGACTAGCAAGTACTCAACAAAATTAAGAGGAAAGGAAGATTTAGTAGGGTAAAAAATATCAATGGGCAACGTTAATTCCCAAATTAAAATTATAGTTTTCTAAAAGAGTCAATGTAACCTAATTATTATTTACCCAATAGTCATTGAGATTTAATTTTTTATTTTTTCGAATAATCACTACGCTCTCAAGTTATTTCCCAATAGCATTGTACTTTTAACTTCATTTCTAATTCATCGGTCTAGATCATTTAAGAAATTAACAATTATCCACATAAAGATGAATACCAAAGTATATTCCGGGTCAAAATATCCAAAAGTACCAAACACTTGAGCTGTCACACATGTCTCTCCTGGCCTTTTGGCATCAATTTCGCGAGACCAAAATCCGATATCTGTTCAAGTGATTAGTTATCAGAACATTGCAATATTAATTTCGACTCTACCTTTCTGGAGTTCATTTTCAAGGAATTCCCGTTTATCTTGTTAAGCAAGTTCTCTCTTATTGATAGATCAGCCTAAAAGTTAATCTTTTACCTTCGCTTCGTAGTTAGAGTTGAGAGGAATGTTGGTCGATTTGAAGTCCCTATGAACAATAGGAATTCCAACAGCAGACCTTGAATGAAGATATGCAAGTCCTGTTGCTGTTCCAAGAGCCACTTTTAGCCTCAATGGCCAATCCATCTTTACTCCTCAGATTCCTAAAACTCACTGAATCGAAAGACGATCAAGGGGTAAATATATAGCAGTACCGGATAGTATTGGACAGTATAATAAAAAAGATATTCTTTCTTAATACTGTCCAATCTACCTTGTTAAAAACTTTCTTAATACCGTCGAGTACTGTCCAATCTACCTTATTAAAAACATGTATTAAATGGTATGAACCAACCATTTAAGTGATCTTTCAGATTCCCTTTGTGCATATATTCATAAACTAGAAATCTGTGTTTCCTATCTGCGCAATATCCTAGTAAGTTTACTAGATTTGGATGATCCAATCTTCTCAAAAGGTCAACTTCTACACGAAATTCACGCTCTCCTGCTTCTTTGAAAGCGGGTAGCTACATTTTCTTAATTGCTACTACCTTTCAATACAAAACAGATAATAGTGATGTTCGATAGAGGCATTGGAATAGTGATGTTCGATAGAGGCATTGGATTTAGAGTTCTAAGGGTATAAGCATTTAGATAAGATGTTTGAATGGATAAGTAGAGGATTAAGAATAAATGAACTTTAAAACGCACCTCTCCAGACCGTAGAGTATCTTTATAAACTCGACCAAATCCCCCTTTCCCAAGCAGATTCTCAATGCTGAAAGAGAATGTTGCTTCCTCCATTTCTTTGAGTGTGAAAACTGATGATGCATTGCGCTTTTTCGCAGATGGATTCTTGTATTCGATTTGCCAACATTCTGCAGGTTTATGTACCCCTAAAGAACAAGGTGTTCTCCTAAAATAAGAAACCACAATATCAAGCCCTGAGCAGTAATAATATCTGAAAACAAGCAAGGCACGTGCAGATTTATAATGATCCACCGTCAACCGCAGAGAGTACAAGGCAATTTCACGCCTCTCAGAAACTGAAAAACCAGCCTCGTAAAATTCTTTGTACAGTAGGAATATCAATTCGACAAGGTGGAGGAGATGTACTTTACAGGATGATTAAACTCTACATGGTAAAAGAATCAGAAAAAGAAACAAGGATTGATCTGATCTTCTGATTTACTTCTCCGGCGCTTGTTACTCAACCAAAAGGCATGATTTTTGCATATTTTTTCGACTGAAACTTTGAATTACATCCCATGACGCTGTTAAATGAAGACATTAAGACGGATCAAAAATCATCTTGAAACATGGGAATATTATAACTTCATATCAAAACACGCTCCACGGTGAGAACAATATCAGATGATTTACTATATCATAACAAAATCAACTTGAATCAAATCAGGTTCAACGCTAAAATCTTGACAAATACAAAGTATTTAGCAGAAAGGACAGTATTAAGTATTACAAGAATCAAGTAGAAGTATGTATAAAGCAAGTGAAAATGTTAGCTTTCTGAAACACTCAAACATGATCAGCCTCTACCAACCTGAACTTTCTCACTTGAAGAAAAAGAAAAGGCAAGAAAGGAAAGAAGGTTGGTACTACTTGCTTACCTTTGAATAATATATGGTGGGGTGTGGGGTTAGAGTATGTTTGGCTAACCTTTAAGGGGGGGGAAAAAAACTTAAAAGTAATGCAAGTTTTTGTTTCCAGGTTGGACATGTTCCTTTTAAGTAAGAAAATTTGCATATTTTCACATTCTCTTAACTTATTGTCAAACTTATTTATTTTCTATTTTTAACTTATAAAAAATTTAATTATTTGAAAACTTACTTTTTACTTATACGTAAAAAAATTATGCTTAGCCATACTTGCTTTATGTTTGAAGAGGAAAGACGATCTGCAGCCCCTTCCAACGAGGATTTTTTCCACTTCTTATATTTTGTATGTTAGAAAAATATGAGGTTTTGGTTCGAGGGTTGTTTTCATTGATTTACAGGATGTCTTCAATTATATCTTTCTCAACTATTCAGTAGGCTTGAATAACAACATGAATAACAATTATACACATGTTACTCGATCAAATATTTATGCAATTTCTTCTTACTTACAAACTTATTACAAACCCACCTTTCATAATTGCAAAAATAAAAATAAAAATTACAGATATGTGCAGTGAAACCACAAAACAAGATTCGAGGAATGAGCAACTATATATTGATTGCTCAAATAAAAATTGAGGGCCCTGAAAAATACACCCTTCCAATCTTTTGTACATTTTATTCACATGAAATTTTTTATGCTTGGAGGACTTTCTTTAATACACATCATCAGGGTTTTGATTTTCCATAATTGATGTCATACTTGTGAGTCTTCTTGCAGAAGAGGGACCTTGTCGTCTGATGATGATCTGTTTTTGTGAAATTCATCATCCTCTCTGATTTGTCCCCAAATCACAGTGTAATATCCTACTCCACACACGAATGCACCCATCATGCTGCATAAATAAGCACCATATGAGATATAAAATCTATCAAATCGGATTTTTCTTGTAGTTTCGACTTTTTAACAGAAGAAAAAAATATATTTATAGACAGCACCATACATATATCGACATTGTAGTAATAGTAGCAATTTCCTTTGTTTGCACAATGCTTAGGTGCATTTGGCTTGACAGACACTAAAATGATGAGAAGAAACGCATATCAATGAACAGTATAAAGAAAAGAAATAGAAAGTTTCGAAAATCTTATTTGTTATAGTTTTGAGTCTGTCTGTTACATATTACAAACCAAATATGTGCTTAGTGAATTGAGAATTAGGTCATGGCTTGAATAGATCTAAAAGGACATTTTGTTCATAAGAGTGACATGATCCTCTAAATTCATGGTAAGTTGTAGTTGGTAATTGTTACGGATCGACTTACTTTGGAATTTCCAGTGCATCTAGCAATAAATCGAATAGAGTGATGAAAAAAGAATCCATTCAAATTCATTGAGAACAAGGCTTATCTGTCGTCTCAATTAGGAGTGGAAAGTATCTTCAAATAGTAGAGAAACTTTTACCTTCCATAGTGAAAGGTATCTGCAAAGAGTAAACATCCAAATGTACTTGCAATGGGAATTCCTAGTGGCTTAAATATGGGCACAAAATAAGGGCCTTTAATTCTCATGCACCATATGTGGACACTGCTACGGATCAAACTACTGAAAATTGCCTGTAATATATACATACACATGTTAGCTGTATCTATTCTCATCTTTTGACATGGAAAAATTAATTATAAATTCAAAATTAGACATATTCTTACTGTTAGAATGATTACAAAGAGCTCCAAGTTAAGCTCCAATGTCCATGCAGTGGGATCTCTTTCTATAAATGCAGCAAGTGCAGCAGATTGGATTGTTCCAAATAAGCTATAAAAAGAGATTATTTTCATCACTTGTGGGTATATTTTGACAGTTCCAACCTGACTCGAGAATAAGAGGAAAATTGGAACAATTTGATCAAACGTTGAAGTTTAAATTTAAACAATCTAACTTTTCACAAGGCGAATTTTGACATGGTAAATGTTTTAAGTTCAAATCCCTGAAATTTGTGAGTACTACATGTATTTCGATAGAAAAAAATG
>CAIGRB010005741.1:25450-38781 GCA_903798255.1 Fraxinus quadrangulata | reverse complement strand
AAAAAAAAAAAAAAAAAATAATATATATATATATAGTGAGAACCTCAAGAGTAAATGGGTTTATACCTGGATAATATTCCATATTGAAAGAGCTAGTGAAGAAGCTGCAAACAAAATGCAACCAAGAACCCAATTTTCATGGGTTGACAAGAAGACAAAAAGGTGTTGCTGTGGTGCCGCCGCCGTGGATTGAAGAGATAGTGCCGGAGATAAATGATTCTTAATGGTAGGACCCCTGCAGAGAGTGAGTGATGTTGCTCCCATAATCGATATGAAGGTGCCAATTAATCTTGCTTGGCTGCCGGAGCTTTTCCAATTGAATTTTGTTGTCCTATAGAACAACACAATTATTATTATTAGCATAATTGTTATGGATTAAATTATATTTCCTACTTTTTCAAAAGAATAAAAAAAAATTAAGCAATCAGACAACGAGCACGATACACAATATGATCATTAATCTACATAGTTCAACAATAATCTCCAACAATTATACGAGTAACCCAACAATTAAACTCTTCCGGATGCATCAATTATCCATTTCTACATGGAGGAAAATTTTCCTTATCGAAACTCTTTTATAACTTAAACATTTAAACGAGAAAGATGAATATATCACCCTATCAAAACTTGGGAATTTCAATCTTGAAAAGTAAACATTGTTATTTGACTTTGGTGAAACAGTTAGGAATATTCCAACTGTTTCAATTATCCAATAAAAGATAATTTCTCTAGGTGCATTTAAGCACCAATTAATCCAGTTCTTGATCAATTAAACTAATTAACTGCTGTAAATTGTGATCTTAGTTGCTATATTTGAGATAATAATAATAATTTAAGACACAAACGACCAACATGTCCTAATATAATAATTTAGCCCCCACATTATATAAACTTGTGAATACCCACCAAACAGCGGTTAGTATTGTATTTCCTTTTCTTTCAAAGTTTTAGAGTCAGTATTAGTACAAGTGAAGACAGCTTTAACATTTTAAACTTTTAGTCGATTCAGAAAAATCATTAAAACTACACATTTGTTGTTTCAAATAGAAAGATGAATTCGCCTTCCACACAACGAACTTCAATAAATTTGTATGTTCTCGAAGAGTTCAAGTTTGAGAAAGAACCTGAGAATCAAACCAAGAAGGAAAGATAAAGCAGGTAATATATTGGTCATGCCAATTGCAACAATTGGAGAGCTGTAACTTAGACCAAGAAATGCAAGGTTTTGTGCCATTGTCACCCTGCAATTTTAGTTCCACCAAAATATTAACTTATAATTAGTCGAACTTATTGATCATCGTATCATTAACGTGATATACAATAGGCGCAAAAACAAAGAAATAGAAGTCTGTATTGTATATCAAATATGAGCGAGAACGAACCCGATTAAACCAAGGAAGAATAATCGCAAAAGAAATGGTAAGGTCACTATTGGCATTTCCAATCTGCAAAGAGATAAATCTTAGACATGAATTGTCTAGCTAGGCACTAGTTAAAGCTTTAAGCATGCATGCAATAGTGTGTTTGAAAAAAAAGATCAGTCTCATCGATCTCATACTAAATCCCATCAAACGAAATCATTGTTTCAAGAAATGCGATATATCTAATTCTACGTGAATAAGAGAGATATCATACGTATTTCGATCATAAAGGAAGGAATACAGAAGAAGTACGATAGAACCAATGGCATTAGTGTAGACAACAAAGACAAAAGGGCTCAGCCCTTTTGCCATCGTGGTGCTAGCCAATATAGTCAAGCCAATAGTGAAACCCTCCACCATTACCATTGCTGTAGACGGCATAAATTCGCCTAAAACCGACGTGAAACCCATCTCGCTGCTTCGTCTCAGTCTCTCTGAATATTGTTTCTGTCTCAGCCTCTCTCATTAAATATTGGAGCATTAATCTTCCTACTAATTTTTAAAAGGGAGGAGAGAGAAGAAATTGATTGTAACCCTTCATGGAAAGGTTAAGCTACTTGGGTGAGAATAAGCAACTCGAGTGTCCCATGCAGAGCAAAAGAAGGCAATAAATCATATTTCTATTTTATACATTTTCCAGTCGTGTCTTGGACAAAACTTGTACACATGTTCTCCTACTATTTGTCCCTAATGAATTAAATAATCTTGGTTTATTAATTTTTTTTATGACTAAATATTAAAATTTTATCATCAACACGACATAATTTTATTTTCAAAACTAATTAACCACAAATTATCCTATTATTTTGTCAAACTCTGCATAACCAGGATACTATTGTGTACATACTATCTTATAAGACCGGACACGCATATATAAAATAAGAAACTTTTCAAATGATTTTTCATATATATATATATGTGTGTGTGTGCGCGCACGCGCGAGAGCACAATTTTCATAAACGTGTGATGATGAAACTTTAATTCCAAGACTTTCAAATATTTTTATACTTTGTTAAACTATTTCATCTTTGTAGTGACGACTTTTTATGTTTCTAAATCAAGATCTAGTACCATGGCTCAACAGCTTGAGTAATCAAATTTGCTGGTTTTCTCTTTGTGGTTCATATTAATTTAGGCCCTACCAAGAAATATTATTAAAGCATTTGGGTCCATATAATTGTGTAGATCTAACAATATTCACACTTGGAGTTTCCTATGTCTTCTACAGGACAAATTATCATATTATGGACCTAATTACGTAAGCAGAGATATTTCTCTGTTCATTGATTGGTCATTTTTTACAGTGTTTTGAGTAATACACAGTTGTTTGTTTCAAGAATTGAGATTAATTCAATTAATTACTAATTAAGTTAATTGTTCTGTTCTTTTATTTTACATCAGCAGAATGAGTCATTGGATCCTGGTGGCTAAGTCCATTCTTGTGTAATAGTTTCTTCTAATCATACTAAAAACAATTAAGGATGTCCATTGCACGATTGGTAAAGAGTTTTTATCAATTAGACTAAGTAATTCTTGAAACGAAAAAATAATTGATATGGTTGTTAATAGGTATGGCTAAAGGGGTTGGGGTGGGGGTGAGACAACCCTCGTTGTCCTCACTCTGCCAGGACAGAGATGACTTGGAGCAAGAGTTCAAATATTTCAATTTAAAAGCATAAAATAAATTAAGAAACGAGGCTAGGCAAGGATCATGTTTCCTTTCCTCGTGCCGATTCTCCAACACGGTGAAAAATCCTTAACCCATTCAGAGGAGATATTTTGCCATCCATAATTAATTTAAATACTATTTCAAGTGCCAAGAATGACATTTACTAGTAGTCGCAGTCAACGGTCGATCCATTGGAAAGTATTTAAATCATAAAAAATACAAAATATGTAATTGAGACCAGAATTATTGTACAAAAAATTTACATATACGGAAACAAAAGATACATGATAAGCAAAAAGGTTGTACGGTAGCGATACTTGAAGACAACTTCATATTTTCCGACGCTAAACTTATGGGACGAGCATGGTTCCCATTACATTAGCTTCACTTTACACCGTTCGCAAGAAAGAAGTCATTTTAGAGAAACAAAGAACTAACAACCCTATGTATTAATCAATATTAAATTTGATTAGTCTGATATTTATCAACAAAACATCGTCAATGTAAGTTGAGTACATTGAAGTGGCATTGTCCCAAAATGATATAATCTCCAACTGTACAAACTAAACTTTTCAAAAGAGCATGTATTCTAGGCGTGCCCCCATGTTCATAAACTTCCCATAGTGCTTATCACATAGCCCATTTTGACTTCCTCAATTCTGCAGGCAGAGATGAGCCACAAATTAGCAAAAATAGCAGCCACAACAAGAACAAGAAAAATATATGTAATAACACTGTTAGACATTACTAGACACTACAATAAACAAAATATCAACTTCTTTTTCTTTATTAATACTATCTAGTGTCATCTAACCTTGATTACCAAACATTCACTAAATAACACACCACGTAAACGTTATTTCCTACCATTCATGTAGTTTGTTAGTTTCTTCATGTTTGTACCACTGTGTGCTCTCGAGTGTGTGTGGGGGTGGGGATAGACATGCTGATAAACAGATAATTGTATATAAATACAACAATGTGTACACTTCTTTAATACGAAAGGATAAGAGTATACCATGTCTTGTTTAGCACACATTTCTAAAATTTAATTTTCTCCAAATTCATTTTACACATTTCATGAGACTTGATAAGTGCGTTTTTGTGCATTTATTCGGGTCATATTACTAAGCTTTTATATTCTTAAAGTATTAAATTTTACTTAACTTGAGTTAATTTTGTTCACTTCAGTGGTGGACCTGTTTCTAAGAAACTCGAAAAGATAAAAGGATAAAGTGGCATTGGATGGGAAGTTTGGGGATCGAATTCCACACCTTGGAAATTGAAGGGCTTAAATTGAATTGAAGAAGACATGGGCTGCACAATTGATGGACTCAAGGGACTAAATTGCATTAATTATAAAGAATGAGGCCTTGAAGACAAGCACCACATTATATGGGCCTTTAAACTTGGACATGCAATTGGAGTTAAACTTCAATAACCACTTGGGACTCCTAATTGGACACAAATTTGGTGGTTTGTTGGAATAAAAAGAGGCTGCTGAATTGTGAAAGTACTCGGATTCCATTTCGGGAATTCTAGTGGGACAAAAATTGTTGGATGTTGGGTGTTAAAAAGAGAGGATACACACACGGCAATTGAGCAGAAAGAGACGGCCGAAAATTGGAAGAGGAGGCGGAGAGGAAAAGACGGCAACACAATTGAAAAATAATTCTAAATTTTTGTACAATAGTTTATCATTAATTGCGCAAGGAATTTGAAAACTAAACACATCCGTCAATTTATCGGTCGTGTCGTACCACTTTTATTTGTTTCTTTCCATTAACATTTTAGGCTAAAGTAATTTAGTGCTCGATTTTCGATGAACTTTGTATCATGAAACTTTAATTTTTGAATCTTGGTTTTTATATTAAAACAAGTTTTTAATTTTGAATGATTGACATAAATTGATTTCTCTATAATTATATGCCCAATAGTTGTATAAGTATTGTGACTTCTTTTATTTTTGAAAGATTGAAAATAAGTTAAACATAGTATCAATTATTATAGAGTTCGATATGAGATAGAAATATACAGCTATTCTCTATGTGATCTTTAAATATTCATAAATCTTTAATGCATTCTTGTATGTTCGCATTCTTCATAGAAATATAGTCAGTGTCACATGTAAGAATAATTTTAAATCCATTCGAAAAAAATTGTTAAATAATTTAGGAATATTGATCCTCATAATTGAATAGTGTTGTCAAATTTTAATGTTTGGAGTTAAAAGGTGATTAATATAAGGGGATTCAGAATTTTAGTGTGATTTTCATTATCATATTTTTAAAAAGCTTGCATTTAATTATGGGAACAATATATTTTTAAGGTATTTACTTTACACCATTTCAAAAATACAACAACAAATTTTAAATTTCACAAATCAGGTTTTTTAATTTTTTATTTATGAAATAATGAATTATTAAATCAATTTATTATTAAATATTTAATTCTAATATAATATAATTATCCCCACCCCACCTCCACCACCCCTAACGTTTCGGGGACTATTTCGGCTACCATTCGGATCACAACTCATCTTCGGCGACCGTTTCGACCACTGCTTTTATTTCGGCGACTATTCCGATGACCATTGTGCAACCACTTAGTTCCGGCGACTGCTCTGATTCCTGCAAGTGTTCTAATTCCGGCGAAAATTTTTAGTTTACAATTCAAAATTTTCATAGGTCACAATTTGCTTATCGGTCACAACTTAAAAATTTTAAAGTCACAATTTGTTCATCGGTCACAAATCACAATATTTATTTACTGTCACAAACATCATATTAATTGAACATAAATTATATTTAGGTCACAATTTATCAAATTATTGGATACAAATTAATAATTTTTAGGTCACACATCATGTATTTGTCACATATTATCTAATTCATTGGTCACATATCGTTTATTAGTCGCCAACCAACCAACTTAGTGGTCACAAACAACCAATTTATTTGTGACCACCACCAAATCATTTGTGACCACCACTTCGCCACTACCTCCACCAGCGGCACCACCACCGTCGCCGCCAAATACCAACATCAACATCTTAAAACGAACACCATACCACCATCGCCACACGCACAACCAACACGCACTCACAACATATCCACCACCGCCAACATGGACGCACAGCGAATCCCGACCCTACGCATTTCCACCACCATCGCGCGCAACACAACCACCCCTGCCTCATACCCACCACCATGGCACCACCACCTCCACAACAGTCATTCAATTGCGATGGACAAACCACTACCATTCTACCGCACCACCACCTCCACAGCAGTCGTTCAATCGCAACCACCACACAGAAATAACCACCACCGCACTGACACCCAGCTGCAATATCACCACCGTCATTAGCGTCTACACCCAATCAACGGACAAAAATAGATCTGCACCTCCTCCACCGCCGCACCCACACCCATCCGCAATCGCAACCGCCGTCACACCTACGTACGCACACCCGACCATCCCAACCGACGCACGCACACGCAAATCGAAACCATCGTAACACAGCAACCATCGCACCACTTACAAAATTAAAAAAAAAAAGGACAGAGATGCTGCTGCGAACGGCGAGAAGAAGAGAAGAGATGACGGGAAGAAGAGAACACGTCGTGGCAGCGGCGGAGTTGAGGGATGGGAGAAGAGATGAGAGGGGATGGGATGGGATGGGATGGGATGTGTTCAAATGATTTTAGGGTTTGTTGGGTTAGATAGGGTACGGGGTGTATATAAATTAATTTATATTGTATATAGATGTAAAAATAAAAATAAAAAAATATTTTTTATTTAATAATTAAAACCTGATTTATGCAATATGAAACTTGATTCAGGATTTATGAAATTGGTAATCTAATTTCAGGTCTATGGTGTAATTTCCTCTTTAATTATAACATTGCATTAGACATGTCAAAATGGGTGGGCTTGCCCAGCCCAGCTAAACCCACTAGGAAATGAACCGGCCCATAATCGAATTGAGCTGGTTCACGAGTTGCCTATCTATAATATTGGGCCGGTCCGATTTTTGTACAAAGGCCCGACAATTGACCAATGGACCCGTGTAAAAATAATATACAAAATATATATAGTTAAAGAAGAGAGAGAAGTTTCTGTCTCCACACACTATCTTCTTGCATTAAATGGCGTATCAATGAACCATTATTAAATAAAAATTGACAAGCCTTGTAGACTTGCCATTTGTCAATAAAATGATTTTTTTATTATTATTAATGAAATTTGACAAGTCAAATAATTCATTTTTTTATTGAAAAAATAATTAAAGTCAGGAACTTATTATTATTATTATTATTACTTTTTTTTTTTTGCCATTGTTAAATTATGGCCATTGCTAAACGGTCAATATTTTAATTTATATATAAAAGTCTTATAATTCATATTAAATATTATAATCAAAGTTTACTTCACTTTTCAAAACACTTTCTTGCCTTTTAGCTTCTTGTCTATATTATTATTTTTGAAAAATATCATAATTATTTTTAACCCTGTTTATAGTTTGTTGATTTAATTTTCTATATTTTAATATTCTTTTGAGTTATTAATTTATTACATTCTTGGTTTTTTAATTAAATATACATAGTTCATAAATATTTCTCTTTTCTTTCATAAATATTTTTAAATTATGGAACCACTTTGTTTCCATACTGATGATTTCAACTTAAGAAATAGTGGCTCTCCAATAAATTTGAAGGATGATCCTACAGATATTGGATAATCTAGAACATCGAAAAAAAAAGACAAACATCCGATGTTCGGAAATTTTTACAGTAGATACAACTCGTGGAAAAGTAATATCCAGTATTTGTTTAAAGGCTTATGCATGTGTTAAGGGTCAAGGCATTGGCACGTTGCGATGAACTAAAAACTCTCATCTTAACGAAACATGACATTTAGATTCTAGATAGACACAAATTACTTCTTTTAGAGGTGTTAGTGGATCAATTACTTGTGCTAACTTTCCTTACTCACAGGAACATATGAGATTTGGAATATCCAAAATTTTGACAGCAAGTGAGATGCCCTTCACTTTTGTAGAATATCAATACTTTGATGAGTTCATACAAAAATATGTTCAACTCTCTTATCGAAGTGTAACTAGAAATACTGGTAGTTCTGATTGCATAAAATTATTTCATATAATGAAAGATAATTTAAAAAATCAATTTAACGACTTCAATAGAATTATGTGTTTTACATCTGATTGTTGGTCCGGACGTAATCACAATGGTCACGTTTGCGTCACTGCTCATTATATAGACAATAATTGGTTATTATAAAAATGAATTATTGCTTTTTGTTTACTATTTGATATCCACATAATAGTCTAAATTTATGTGATAATTTATTGCAAGTTTTTAATGATTTTGGTGTTTTAAATAAATTATTTAGTATTAGTTTTGATAATTCTAAGCAAAATACTGCATGTATTGACCTTCTGATTTGAACTCTTAAGCCTCAGTTCGATTCTAAATTATTTCATATGCAATGTGTTTGTCACACATTCAATTTAGTTGTCCAATATGCTTAGAAATTAATAGAATCACAAATGCAAAAGATTAGACAGACAATTAATTATATTTCTTGTTATAATTCTAGACGACAAGATTTTGGAAAATTTTGCAATAATTTTGGATTAAAAAAGAAGAAATTTCTTGATGATGTACTGAATAGATGGAATTCAACGTTTCTTATGTTAAAGTCGTGTATTAGTTATACTAATGCTATTAATGTGTATGTTAATTCGAAGCAAGATTAATTTCATATTGATGATTTACATTGAGAATCGGCGTTCAAGGTTACGAAATTTTTGAAGCCTTTCTATAAGGCAACAAAGGTTTGTTCAGGGGTTTATTACCCAACAAGTTGTATTGTTCTTCAACATTTGGTAGAAATTGCTAATCAAATTTCAAGTTGTAGAGATGATCCAATTTTTATTGATATGGTTAGCGTAATGGAGAAAAAATTTCGAAAAAATTATGATAACATGCCTCTTATTTTTCCCATGGCAACAATTATGGACCCTCGAATTAAATTATTTGGGATTCAATGTGCTATGGAGCAACTGTTCTTGTAAGTTCCACTGCACCCTCTAAAGGGAAATCATCTTCTTCTTTTTTCTATGGTAGCTCAGAAATGTCATGGTAGTTATTTTTCTTCTACAAGTTCAAGTTTAAACAATAACACCAACACTACACCTGTAGAATTGGAAAGATATTATAATTTTGATCATTATACTTTAATTCCTGAAGATGAAATATTAAATTTGGACATTTTATGATGGTGAAAATTAAATGAATGATTTTATCCAATATTATCAAAAATGGCACTTGATCTACTAACCGTTCAAATCCCAACAGTAGCATCTGAGTCTGCTTTTAGTGCAGGTAGCAGAGTACTAGAGGAAAGAAGATCAAGGATCAAGGAAGATATTTTGGAAGCACCCATTTGTGTAAAAGATTGGATATTTGCTGAAAGGAGAATACAGGATAAAATTATTGATGACATAGCTGAATATTTCAAAAATCTCACAACAGAAGATTGATCAACAAGCAAAAAATAATTTAAACAACTTAATACAATTGAGTAAGTGCCAACCTAGTTAGAATTTACTTAAACTATATATAGATGCAAATAATTGATAGTGAAGTAAGTGCCAACCCAGTTGAAACGTACTTAGACTATAGTATGTACAAAGTTGCAAATTATTTTTGTTTATAAAGGTAGAACATATCAATGTCAGTTAGTACTTAGCAGTAGAAAGTCAATGTAATTTACTAATATAGTTTTAATAATAATGTACGTAAATTTATTTATTTGTATTTTTATATTTTTGCATTTGGTATCGATTATATGATTATATGAATTACAATGTCATATCATCAGTAAAAGTATACAAATTAATAATTCAAAATTTAATTAAGGAAACAAGAAGAAGTTAAGCACGGCACCCAAAAATTAAACAAGTCATCAATCATTGAATTAGCAATTAAAATTGAAAAATCAAAAATTGAGCTACTAGCCTACTTCTACCCACTTCCACCTCTCAAATATCCGCCATTGACAAGGTAGGCATTAAACTTTATCAAATTCCAAAGAAGTTTAATAAAAACAAAATTTATTTATATTCCTCAAATTTTAAACTAAATAGACCGTGTGGTCTTAACAAGATCTTAATCAACTCGTCACAGTGACGGGCTTATGGCCCAATTCGGTCTCCTATAATATATTATGGTGCGGGCTTTATTCGGACCGAAAACCGGCATGGGCCGGGTTGATAGCACTATCGGGCTCGTGCCGGTTAAGCTTGCTGGTGGGCCGGTTCGGGTTGACCCATTCGTTTTGACATATCCTTGCATTGATTTTAATTAATTTAGGTCGTACATTCATACGTAAATGAAGTGGTTACAATTTAGTTATAGAAAAATCATAATTTTTCATTGTTTCGGTTAAAACTAAGTTAATTCGAACTTGAACTAATACAATCTCTTGGATATGATACTTGGATTCAAAATTCATTTTACTACTTGTGAACGATTTGTGTTCTTGCGGTGATTTCAAGTGAAAGAACATTTTCGTGACATGACCCACAACTTTTATCAACTCTTTAATTATGTATTTTATCAACTTTTATCAAAATCAACTAAAAATATGATTTTTTTTTTTTTAAATTAGACCAAATAGTGGCTATAGAAAGTGTTTCCTCCAAGAACTTTATTGCTAGTTGTCATGAATGAAGAATGCAGACCTTCACACAGAATAAGATGAAATGTATGCTATTTTGATTGAGACTAGAAGACACAATGAATCATTATCCACCATAAACACCCATTGGTGCTTCTGTTTGATTATTTTTACTTTTGTTTTTTATTTGTTGTACGTAAAATGTTCAAGCAAGGTGAGATTGAAATATATATATGGTACGTTATGTCAACGCAACCATTTATAATATGTCAAAAGAATTAAAAGGAATATTCGTCTAGTCAGAATCTCATAATTTGAATAACAATGTCAACACGTCTATCAATTTGTTTTTGATATCCGTTTCAATACTCCACATTTGACTCTATAAGAAACTATTTTTCGTTCACAAAACAGCTATAGTAATAATGCTAGTATGTGAGAAAATTCAACTCGAAAAGTGTGGATGTTCATCTAATTATTACTCAAATTATGTCATATTATTAGTGGATCTTAGCATGCTGTGAAGAACGGTCAGTATGGATACACATCACTTCAATGGAATTTAGAGAAATTATCAAGACTTACTGTCAACAAAATCAAGATTTTGTACATGAAATCCAATTAAGGTACCTTTTAAGAATACCTTAAACATCTTCGGAAAAACTATTAGTTATTCAAAATACATAAGATCTTTTAATAAAATACCAAACCACATAATCCACCGGAGATAAACGATAAAAAAGATTGGGAGCTGGTACAGAAACACGCAGTCCAGGAGGGTCAAGGTAATATACTAGGGGTCGGGATCTGATGTAAAAAAGCACGCAGTCCAGTAGGATCAAGGGTGACTACAAGAAAAAAAATCAGAGTGGACGAAGGGTTAGTCGAATCTGAACCATATTGTACGTTATTTTGTTTATAGTAGATTATTAACTAACAAGATTTTCTGTAACTAATTAATTTCTGGAAACAATTAAAAATTGGCTTGTTACTTTTAGTTGCAACTTTTAACTTTGTTGTGTACGTTATGGGGTCTAAATATTCTATAAAATAGAACTTTACAAGTGGTATCAGCCTTATTTGCAATCCTTAACCCTAATTGTCTAGATAAGTCAGTCATTGTTCGTTAATCCTTATTTTGATGACAGTAATTATGCCTATTAAAATGAGAACTTCCCTCGAGCCCATGGTTGAGCGGGTTTGGGTAAGTGTTCAGAATGGTTGGACAGCCTCCACTACCACTATTACAAGTGTAATTATCCCAACCGATATTTCTACTTGGTTTAAAGCTAATTTGGATGAGTGTAACTGGAATAGTAAAACTTTTCATGTTTTATTTATGGCCGTGTCACTTGAAGAGTTTAGGTGTGTGTCGGTGTGTAAGATTGTTAAAGAAATTTGAGATATTCTTAAGACTATACATGAGAGAACCAAGACCGTTAAGAACTTTAAATTATAGATATTGACTACTAGATTTGAGGAAATTAGTATGAGAGATAATGAGTCTTTTGATGATTTATATGCTAAACTAAATGATATAGTAAACTCTAACTTCAATTTAGGTGAGCGAATTCCTAAGGCTAGGATTGTGAGAAAAGTGATGAGATCCCTACAGGAGAAATTTAGATCTAAGGTGATTGCCATTGAAGAGAGTAAGGACCTAGATGTAATTAAAATTGAAGTAATCGTAGGATCTCTCCAAACATATAAACTTAGCCTACCTCACTCTAGGAAATAAAAATTCATAGTTCTCAAAACAATTAGGAAAGCTGAGAGTGACACCTCTGATGATGAAAAACTGAAGTATGAAGACATTGCCTTTCTTGTTAGAAAATTTAAGAAATTCCTTAAAAATAAGAACATATCTTCTAAAAGATATAAGGATGAATCAAGTATACCTAGGAAAGATAAACGTGAGAAGAGTAATGCTAGAGATTCTTGGAAGACAGTTTATTTGACTATTTTGTGCGAATTGTGTCTGTACTTTGTTTGTGATCGTCATTGGTTGCATTTTTTTGGCAAAATAACAACATATTTTGAGTTGTGTTTTCTAATTGAAAAAAAAAATGTGATTTTTCAATTTGACAAAATGAAAAGTTTTTATAAAATTGTTGATGGCAAATATAGATTTAAGGTAAGTACGAAAATTAAGATGTGTTTTAACTGCGGCAAAGTTGGATACTGTGAAGTAGATTGCCCCATGAAGGATAGTAAAATGAAAGATAAGGAGAGAGGTGACGTGAAGATTGTTGCAGGGTCGAGTTATGACCCCGAGTGATGTTTATTGAAAGTAAATATAATTTTTGCACATGCCCATGTGTAATCATTTCTGAATGTGTGATTACTTAATTCTGTTGTATGGTTATATGTTACATTTCAATATATTTGATATGTGCATTTACATGAATTTGAAAGCAATCTAATCACTTTGTGTAATGTATTTGCATGCATTGTGTAGTTTGTGAAATTATATAGGAGAGCCATGTGTGGGTTATCTTCTTTTTTATTTTTATTTATTTTTATTTTTT
>CAIGRB010005741.1:7882-25435 GCA_903798255.1 Fraxinus quadrangulata | reverse complement strand
TTTTTTTTTTTTGTGAGCATCTTTTGTGAGTGTAGTGAAGTAATCGACTCCTTCTTCTATTCTCTTTGCGAGTATTACATTCACCCTTCCCTTTGTGAGATAAATCATTTGTGGATTTTTTGAGTATTGGTGTTGGAGTAACTTTAAGGTGTGTAGGTCGATTTAAATTAAGCCTTAACATTTGTGATCGCTAAAAGTGTTGATTTTTGCCATAGTGAGTTTATGATGCATTAGCGGTGAGGATTTCTATTGGTAATGTAGAATATAGATACCTAAATGTACATTGGTGATATGTATGGAGAATGCGTGACATTTGGATTACGAGATGAGATGTGATCAAATGTTGGCGGTGTTGATGTGCATTGAGAGAAACGTGAGCATGTGGCCATCTTTGGATTATTTCGAGAGTTTTGCCTTCTCATACGAACCATCGTTGTTAGAATTCTCTATCTGATAAGACTTTGATTAGGTGAAGTGTGAGAGAGACACTTCTATCAGATGGAGACCCATTATCCATTTTAAGTTAAGAGAGGTGATGTAGTAATAGAGAATTATCCCATGGACTTAGAAACTATAGTGATTTACAAGTTAGACATGAGTTAGTGAGAGGAAATATATATTCTTGAGGTGCGAGCAGTACAGAATGTAATAGGATAAGTGTGGTGAAATCTATTCATGAGGTCATTATGCATTTGTTGCATATGCATTAGGCCATTTGATTCATTAACTTGGTCTTAGTATGTTGTTCTATGTGAACATAATTGAAAAGATCCCTGTCTTATCCTATATTATATCTTCTTTGCATGTTTATTTACTTTTGATTGATTATTGTGATTATCTGCTTCTACTTGGGTGTTCTTGACCTTAGCCCTGGTGAGTATATAGAGCAGATGTAGTATTTGTTTCGGTTTGAGACACGAGATAAAGTCTGTGATACCAATTTATTTGATTACCTTGATTATACAATTATAAATTTTGTATTTTGGTTGCTTGCATATTGATTGGGTATCAATGTGGAGATTTGTTGGGTTTTGATATCCAATAAATCGGGACGATATTTTAAAACACGTGTCAAATAATTTATCGACATCATAGATTTGTCTCGATTTGAAAACGACCAACACTTTTGAAGGGCCCAAGTTGTAGTTGGACTATTGGTTAGATGGTGATATGGTAGCCCATTTAATCAGTTTTGTACATCGGCCATTTAATGAAATGGTTGGTAGCCTATTTAAAGTGAAGTTCTTGGCCCAAATGATTTCCAAATTAACCTAGCCTATATACATATGTTGCAGCCCTTTTTTTCTTTTTTTGTAGCGTGTGTGTATTTGGTAAAAGGGAAAACGAGAGAGAAGGACAGCCGTGCATGGAGTGTTATGTGAGGATTCAACCTTTGTTCTCTTCTCCTTCCTCTTCCTTGTAGCTTACAAATACTATCACCATTAAAGTCTCCTTTGTGGGTGTCACGCATTTTCTATAACATGATTTATACCGCAAGTGTACGGTGTCAAGTTTTGTAATATAATATTGGAGTAAGAGTGTCGAACCCACAGAGATTATAATTCAAATTTCTATTAAGTACATAATTATATAGCCTCTATTTTATTTAGATGAATGAATTTTATAATCAATATTTGTTAAACTAATAAATTCAACAAATAAATACAAGCTNAACACTAATGTAATTTTACTCCCTTTTTCGAGTGTCGAGTAAAAACTATTCATATATTTCAATTCCAATATCTCTATTCCAAATTAAAATATAGAATTTATCAAGTTCTTGGTTCTTAAATGGAACATATTTCAAAGGAATTATACTTTCTCTCGAAATCTATATTTTCATAGGTTGTGTTATTCTTATGATCATGCCTAAACTCCTCTCTCTCGTGTGTCGAAATTGACTAGCATCAAATCATTCAACTAGTGGCCAATTAATTGAAAGCATTAAAATCATAACACAAATAAACACATGCGGAAAATTTAATAGAAATAACTAAAATTAATCAATCTATATTCTCAGATTTTTTGCTACAATCAAACCCTAGATAATGAGTTTTGCTCATGATGTAATCTATAAAAATACTAAAATTCATTTAAAATGACATAGGGAAGAGAATAGAAAAATTGGGATGTAGATTTTCAATTTCTTTTATTCTTCTTTGTCTTATTATTGAATCTCTTGATGTTTTTCCTCTTTACCTTCTTGAAGAATTGTGTTGAATTCCTTTTTGCCTCTTGAACCGTTCTCTCCCCTAGAATTATGTCATTAGGGTTGTATTTATAGTTTTTTGAAGTCTTGGAAGGGTTGGAGTCGTGTTGGGCCAAGAAAAGAGTCCAAAAAAAAAATCAAAAACCTTTTTTCACCCCCAGCGGCGCCTCGACGCCACAATTGAGTGTTGCGGCTCCCAGTTGCTGTTGAATTTCAGCGTCGGTATTGCGGCGCTGCGGCGCCTAGTTTCGGATGAAAATTCAATATGCGTCCTTCAATATTTTATCATAACTTTTTTCCTGATGTCCGATTAAAGCGATTCAAGATACGTTGAAAAGATAACTCTAAGTGCTACAACTTTATTTCAAAATTTTCAATTAGAACGTTTACTATGTCAAAAATAAGTCTCAATATGAGACTCAAAATTCGAATTATAACTTTTTCGATTGGAAATTGATGTGTGATCATACTTTACCTATATTTTATCCATTTGATTTATTCATTTAATTGACTCCTAGCACTCTCGAATCTTCATTATGAGGTTCGACACAACTTTTGAGTATTTACACTTTAGTTCTCGAACTTTGGATCTCTTACAATTTAGCCAGTTTCTTCAATTTTGCTAACTTTTGCTTATTTCCTTCATTTTAATCAACATATATCACAACATCAAAATACTCTAAAACTCATAGAAATTAGTTAAATATCAAGTTTAGATAATGTCTAAAGTATTAGTGAAAAACACTCATCAAATATCTCCAAATTTAATAATTTACTAGTCCTCGAGCAAACAATAAACAAAAACAACAAAGACACGCACACACAAACAAATTTAAGAAAAGAAAACACAAACAAATTAATTTATATAGTTTGCCTTCGTAGGTCATGATTGAGAACATGATATCAATTATGAAGCACATCAAAGCTTTAATGCAAAAGCTAAATTCTCACATATTCAATGCAAAGTAGATGTGTATGAAGAGTTAAGTACAACACTGTACAATAATAAGTTGATCAAATTCCCAACCTTAAAATTTAAATATTTCCTTACTTCGCTCGTGTGATACACATACCCCATAATCTAAGATTGGTTTACAAATCACTAATCCTTACCCTATCTTGTTTGGGTAGATGTTACTGATTGCAGTTCACATATCAACAAATGAAAATTCTCCTTATTTTTGACTGTATCAACCTACAAGAATCAATTAAGTTAGTAAGACATTATCAAAGGTCTAATCCTTTAAAACAAGTGTTTGGGGTTTAATCAAGGCATATGATGCATCTTCTATTTCATACAATTTTTTTTTCTTCAAGTATATGTTCTTTAATATATCTTATGTGCGAACGCCTCTTCATTAAGCTTTCTAAATGACCCCTGTAGCAAGTTTTAGGTCGATAACTCCCAAGTCAGATGACTTTAGGGTATCAGGTTTTAAACCTTTACATGCTTACTTACTCGAGTCATAAAGACTACGAAGAAACATTTCACAATGAGATTGTTAAAGTTGTTCTCATAGGAATCTTTTAAGGTAACTTCACAACAGTTTTTTTCCTTCCTTTTATGAAGTGATTAGTGCAATGACCCTTATAAAACACTAATTCTTTAGAATTTACCCCTAACTTAAGGTTTTCACCCAATATTCATCATATTGGTCTCAAACAGTCCACACAAACTTTAGAATACATGGAATCTGCATTTATCTCTTAGTTTCCCAACAACATCTCAACCACCCAAACATTTTAAATTTGGTTTAAGGATATAATAGTGTTTAGGGGTTGTTTGGATTTAGCATCTAAATTCTCTATTTCAACCTATAAACATGGATCAACTTAGTCATGTACAATGCTACAATCAATTCGTGTGCATAGGTATCTCACATTCTGCATGAATAAGCAAAAAAATTTAACTAAAACATATAACATAACAATGATCCATAAACTAACACATGTCCTTAATCCTATATATCATTGTCGACAGTGTTATCTAACTTACACAAGCATGCAAAACAAAAATAAAAAATAAAAAATTTTATTTTTATTTTTATTAAACATGTACACAAATCACACAAATAAATAAAAAATCAATGTTAGGCAATTAGATAATTTATAATACACCTCAAATTTAAATCGGACATTGTTCTCAATGTAAAATTATAGAAAAGTGAGGAAAACTTTCCTGAATTATCTGCATTGCTTATGATGTCTTTGTGCTTATGATGCTGGATTTGATGGATGTTTATCATACTTCTCCCCCAAACTTGAGATTTATCCCGTTTTGTCATTGTCAATGTTAGTTTGAGTGTTTCGCGACGTCATGTTCCTGAAAAATCAACTTTTAGATATTAGATATATGGAACATGGTTACTTAGCTTAAATATCTAATAACTAACTTAACTACTCAAGGACCTAGGAGAAGACGAGATATGGTTGATGATTCCTAAATAAACTATCATATAACTCGAAAACAAAATAAATAAAAGGGAAGAAAATTTGGGTTGCCTCCTAAGAAGCGCTCATTTAACATCATTAGCTTGACGTTGATAATCCGCATCATGAAACTTTGAAAAAAGCTTTTGATGCTTTGCTCATTTTTCTTCTTTTGATTTTGCTCCACTCTTCATTATTTTTCCAAACTTCAACATTGTCCTTTTCAATGTAATAGGATTTTTCCATTCCATCCAATTCAAACTCAACAACGTAGATTTCAACTTCCTCATCGGACTTAATCACAAAATCAATTTATATACAACCAATGAAGTTGAATGAATGTACATTGTTTTCATCTTCATTGATTTCTAATTCTTCATTCGGTTCCTTTGTGATGAAGTTGTCATTCACTTTAAGCTCATCTACGATCATTGAAATTTCTTCGGATTGACCGATCGATTTGCATTTTAGATCCATGGGCAATGAGAAGTCTTTCTTTTCAACTCTTTCAAGTGAATTGTATTTCCACCTTTTGAATTCATTCCAGTAACTCCAATCCCCAATACATATGTTGCGCTCTTCCAATCTGGCAAATTTACTATAGTACTTTGCAATTACCCTCTCGTTCAATAGATGAGGACCATTTCCCATAAGTACGATGTCCTCATCCCAATTGACAGATACATAATCTCCCAAAGGCATGTAGTCTTCATCAGATTTGTTAATTACGTGTTTTCGGTATCTTAAATATTGTATGAACCTTAGAAGCTTTATCGTAGAGGAATCGGTGCGTGTATGCAAACAGTGCTCAGTATAGTGCATCTCATAGCAAAGATGACAAAAGATATCTTCTACAAGCACGTAGTTTTTATCCATGTTGAGATTATTTATTGCAATTGTTCTGCTCTCTTACTAATGTTAGAATCATGCATATAATATTTGATCAAACCTAAAAAAAAATACCGAAGAGATCAGGGTATGTAGCTAAAATTAACAAAATCAAAGAAAATCTAAATTAAAACAAAGGCTAGTTGGTAATAATATTAGTAAAAATCAAATAAAACAATTCTGGCAATGGCACCAAAAACTTGTCACGCGTTTTCTATAACTTGATTTATACCGCAAGTGTACGGTGTCAAGTTTTATAATATAATATTGGAATAAGAGTGTCGAACCCATAGGGATTGTAATTTAAATATCTATTAAGTACTACAATTATATAGCCTCTATTTTATTTAGATGAATGAATTTTATAATCAATATTTTTCTAAACTAATATGGTGACGAATTCAACAAATAAATACAAGCTAGAAGAATGATCAAGTGCGGAAGCCTATGTTTATGATTTCACCTAACTATCAAATATGATTCTCAATTATATAATTATTTCTAATCAATTTTTCAAAGTTTATAAACAAGAACACTAACGTAATTTTACTCACTCTCTCGAGTGTCGAGTAAAAATTATTCATATATTTCAATTCCAATATCTCTATTCCAAATTAAAATATAATTGAAATATAAAATTTATCAAGGTCATGGTTCTTAAATGGAACATATTTCAAAGGAATTATACTTTCTCTCGAGTTCTATAATTTCCTATGTTGTGTTATTCTTATGATCATACCTAAACTCCCATCTCTCAAGTGCCAAAATTGACTAGCATCAAATCATTCAACTAGTGGCTAATTAATTGAAAGTATTAAAATCATAACACAAATAAACACATGAGAAAAATCTAATAGAAATAACTAAAATTAATCAATCCATATTCTCAAGTTTTTTATTACAATCAAACTCTAGATAATGAATTTAGCTCATGATGTAATCTATGAAAATACTAAAATTCATGTAAAATGACATAGGGAAGAGAATAGAAAAACGAGGATGTAGATCTTCAATTTCTTCTCTTATTCTTCTTTGTCTTGTTATTAAATCTCTTGATTTTTTTCTCTTGCCTTTTTGAAGAATTGTGTTGAATTTCCTTTTGCCTCTTGAACCATTCTCTCCCCTAGAATTAGGTCTTAAGGGTTGTAGTTATAGTATTTTGAAGTCTTGGAAGAGTTGGAGTGGTGTTGGGCCAAGAAAAAAGTCCAAAAAAATCAAAAACCTTTTTTTTCTTCCCCAGCGGCGCCTCGGCGCCATAATATTGGCTCTATGCCACCCAATTGCTATTGAATTTCAGCAACGGTGGCGCTGCAGCGCCCAGTTTCGAATGAAAATTCAGCGCTGCGCGTTTTTCAATATTTTTATCATAACTTGTTTTCCTAATATTCGATTGAGGCGATTCAATATACTTTGAAAAGATAACTCTAAGAGATACAACTTTACTTCAGATATGACTTTCCAATTAGAACGTTTGCTAAGTTAAAAATGAGTCTCAATATGAGACTGAAAATTCGGAGCATAACTTTTTCGGTTGAAAATTGATGTGTGATCATACTTTGCCTATATTTCATCACTTTGACTTCTTTATTCATCCAATTGACTCATAGAACTCTTGAATCTTCATTGTGAGATTCGACACAACTTTGAGTATTTGCACTTTAATCCTCGAACTTTGAATTTCTTACAATTTAGCATGTTTTTCCAATTTTACCAACTTTTGCTTATTTCATTCATTTTAATCAACATATATCACACATCAAAACACACATTAAAACACTCTAAAATTCATATAAATTAGTTAAATATCAAGTTTAGATGATGTCTAAAGTATGAGTGTGAAACACTCATCAGTGGAATGAAACTTAAGGCAACCCAAGTGAAGAAAGGGTGTGGGTAGAGCCGAGGTCTGGTGGTCTTCGTTTGGTTGGTTTTTCTGAGCTTGGATCAAGATTTCCCCAACAGGTGTATTTATAAGGTAGATAGAGGACCAAGTCTTAATTCACTCACATTCCATCAATGTGAACATTTATTTAAACCCATCTTTAACTCATCAATATGATGTAGCACTTAATTGTTCTTAAAACATAATCATCATTTAATTACTTGTAAAGATAACAATCTTAATAAATAAATTCATGGGACATAAATCATTGGAACCATTTAACATCAAACACCAATTCTTGCAGTTCCTACAAACAATGACGAAGTTACACACCTTGCCCTCTACTACACATGTGGACTGAACAAGGTCATTCCTCGTGTTGTGCAAGACACACATACCTCACAATCAACAATGGTCCTGCATCACCGGCTTTATATATTAGGAATATGAACTGACTAAGATATTGTAAGAATACTATTGGAATAACTATTTATTTATTAGTTCTACGAATTTGATGAGACATCGGATTCATTGAAAAGTATTGCTCTGTCTTATACCGCTGAATTGATTGTATAATTGATATTGATGGATTGAAGAGAAATTGTACTTGTACTTATGAGATTGTAACGACAGAGAAGTAAACATCTATGTAAATAAATGAAATGGAAATGGAATCGCTCATTTGGCAGAATATTATAAATATCTGCTCTGTCTTACTTTCACCCCGATTATCCATGAATGAAATGAAACTACCATCTCCTATATATTCTGCCAGGAACATGTATTCCAGAAGATTTTCATATTAACCTCCATCCTCTGACTATTTGGACAACTAATAAAGAGCTAATACAAACGACTAAGTTGAAAATATACATTCTAGCCCAGTGTGCTCTTGTCAACGACTCAATCATATATGAATCGTATTGGGCCTATCAGTAACTTTTCGTTTATCTAGGTAGTTTTGGCTCTGTATTCTAATCAGTTTAAAATCACAATGTCCTTTTGTTTGTACCATATACAGGACATTGTGATTGAAGTTGCATTTGGTATTCTACTTCCTTTGGAATTTCTTTTAAAAACGATGTTGACTCTTTTAAGGATAAACTAATGTTAGTTTTTAACAATTTCATGTGTTTCTTTTCCCATGGATGTATATATTTAACTATGTTTTAGAAATCCATAAATCGTCGTTTAAATTTGTACACTTTGATTTGGCTCTAAAATATGTTAAGAATTATGTAAGGAATCTAGTTGAGACATAAGGAATACCAGAATTTGTACAACTCTTCTGTCTATTAGAGAGTTAAAGACCCTATTTTATAAAGTTACAAATAACCACAAATTGAAAGTTATAACTACCTATTGTAATTCTATGTATACATACCATAATTTTGTTGAGTAATGACTTGCCCTAATTCCTGAATAAAAAAAAATTAGTGGACAATAGAACAAGGATAGTCAAATCTTCCTGGGCTAGTTGGTAGGGACAAAAGTAGTCTTGGAAGTATTGGTAGTCTCTCTCTCTCTCTAGCTTATGTACCTTATCAAAGTCCTCATATATGTCATACTCATCTTCTTACCCTTTCTGTGAAGAGTCAGATTTCTCTCTATCCTCAAGTGACTCGCCCTTCACCACAGAAATGAATGCCATATAATTTCGTGTCTCATCAGGAGTGGACTTTTCACTTTGATTATTCGAGTTAGATTCGTCATCATCGAGAGTAGTATTCATAGCTTTGCCTTGGGTTTTATTATAGTTAGGGCACTCAGATTTAACATGACCAAAAACTTGGCACTCATGACACCTTGCAAACCAGCACCTTTCGAATACTTTTGTTCTTAGAGAAAAAAACTACCACGGAATTGTGACAATAAATTTTCAGTGGCTTGGCAATACTGTCGATAATTCTAAGTCCTGAAATAAAGTATCGTAGCCATAATCCTTGAATTGTAGTCTCAAAGCATGCCCATACTCAGCCTCCATAGTAGATGCAGCAACGACGGTTTGCTTCCTACTTTTCCATGAGATTATTCTGCCAACAAATAGGAACATGTAACCAAATGTGGTTTCTTTGTATCAACACATTAGGCAAAATCCAAATTTGAATATCCAATCGCCTCTAGATGAGATGATCTCCTATAAGTGAGCATGTATTTTTCGTTCTTTACAGACACCTCAATGCTTTCTTTATAACTTTTTGATAGTCCATTCCTAAATTACTTTGGTATCGACCTAACATTACAATAGCAAAACTAACGTCTGTCCTAGTACAAGTATATGCATACATTAAACTGCCAACAACGGATGCATAAGGAATAGCTTCCTTTTTTTTATTCCAATTCATTCTTTGGACATTGCATAAGATTGAATTTGTCTCAATTTTGAATTGGAACAACACTTGCAAAGCAATTCTCCATCTTGAATCTTTCTTACACTTTATTAATATATGATTTCTGAAATAACCCTGACATTCCTTGTGATCTGTCTCGAAATATTTCTATTCCTACCACATAAGTTGGATCTCCCATATCTTTCATTTTAAAGTTCTTAGAGAGAAATTTCTTCATCTCATGCAACATGCCAAGATCATTTGTAGAAAACAAAATATCATCAACATACAATCCCAAAATTATAAACTTTCTCCACTGGTCTTCATGTATATACATCGGGCAACGATGTATATTTTAAAACCAAAAAAAGTAATGATATCATTAAATTTAAGGTACCATTGATGAGAAGCATGTTTAAATTCGTATATTGATTTCTTAAGTTTACATACCATGTGTTCCTTTTCCTCAACCGAAAATCCTTGAGGTTGATCCATGTAAACTTCGTCCTCTAAATCCCCATCCAAAAAAGCGGTTTTCACATCCATTTGATGTAACTCTAAATCATAATGGGCCACCACGACCATAATGATTCTTAAAAGGTTCTTTTTAGATACCCAAGAAAAGGTCTCTTCATCATAAATTATATCTTTCTGAGTAAAGCATTTAGCAACAAGTCTGGTTCGATATTGCCTTTTGAGTCGCATTTGATCTTAAAGACCCATTTGTACACGACTCTTTTGGAACTAGAAGGCAAATTAACAAGACTCCAAACATCATTATGTTCCGTAGACTTTAACTCTTTCATGACATCTACCCATTTGGTAGATTAATACTTCATATGGCTTGTAGATATACCACACAATCATTAGTAATAACAAACTTTTTTTGTTTTTGAGACTCTCTTAATGTTGATTGTTGTGGTTCATCTACTGTAGGTTCATTAATGACAATTTCATTAATGTGGGTCGTTGGATTGTTCACTTGTTTCTCTCATAGATTGTTGAAATGTCCAACAACTAAAGGAACTACACCTTTAGTAGAAGTTGAAGGTATAGGAACTTGTACTCTAACTTCTTAAATTGCCACATTACGTGGTCCTTCACTCCTACTACTAACTTTGCCATCTTCAATGAACCTAAGATTTCAATATTCAATAACTCTCATACCATGACTAGGACAATAAAATATATAGCCTTTAGACTTTTTTGGATAACTAATGAAAAAGCCATTTGACCAATTTCTTTTCATGAGGGTTATAAATTCTCACTTCCGCCAAGCAATCATAAACATGAAGGTGCCTTAAGCTTGGTTTCCTTATCCAAAGCTCAAAAGGAGTTTTTGGGATTACTTTACTAAGAACCTTATTTAACAAATACACGGTGGTTCTTAAGACGTGTCCACAATGATAAGGGTAATGATGAATTGTTCATCATGCTCCTAAACATTTCTAGTAAAGTACTGTTATGCCTTTTAGATAAACCATTTTATTTAGTGTACCTGGCAATGTGTATTGAGCACAAATTTCAGATTGTTCAAAGAATTTGGCAAATGGACCTGAATATTGATGTGTTTGTGATTAACTATGCGTGAATAATTTATTGTTCGAATGTTTGCGCACAATTTAACAATTAGTTGCTTATTTGTACTGTTGGAAGACTCATAATGAGTAGCACACTTCATATTTGGTACTTGGACAATAAATATTAAAAATAATGTTTATAGCATGTGCAATCTTGTGTGATAATCGTGTGATTGAATGCTTGTTTTGCATATGAATTCGGACAAGGAATATGATTGGATCATGCTAAGGATATGTTTAATATATCTTGGAAAAGAATATTAGATATTAATGAATTATCAATTGTCATAAATAGTCTGATGATACTAACTTACATTAGTCAAGAATTGGGAATAAATATTAATAGGTAGAATCGAAATTCCAATACATTCATCTCAGTATTTGATTAAAACCAATTTTTACTGTATTTTTATCGTAATTTTGAATAATCACAAAAAAAACAAACCGTTGTGTTATGATTGATCGAGTTTGATTAGAACTAGTACACTATAGTTGAATGATATTCCTCATGAGATGATACATGTACTCAATATGTGTTACTCATCAACAATTCCATATGCTTGCGGAATTTTTACCGAACATGAACGAATGAAATTTAGATAGATGACGGATGGATGACATTTTCTAAAAGTGAGTGAGCAACAAGTAATTTTTTTATTTTTAAGTGAATAAGTAATAACTAAAGATAAATGTTGATTATTAATCGTCATCATCGTTTGTACTTATTGTCCAAATCTTTCATATCGTTTTAGACCTGACATTTGCACTCTTATTTCAACATTTTCTTGTAAAGTTGGTCATTTCCGTCTCATTTCGTCAACTCATTTTGTCAAATATTCATATTTGTCTTCATTGCACAAATCATCCATATCATTTCAATTTTAGTATTTAAGCCCTTAGTTTGACCTTTTTTGAGCAAAATGTCCTTACTTTGCATTTTATATATTAAAGCATTATAAAATGACTATTTTACTCTCCTCTTTAGATAAACAAATAAAAAATTAAAGAATATAAAAAAGTAATAATAGCAGCTGAAGTTCCAAGTTTTTAAAAAAATACAAACGATGATCACATAAAATACTAAGAAAGAAAAATTTTCATCTTCTTAATTAACCTCACCTACCCTTTCCCCTACTTGCATCCCCTACACTCCACCACCACTAAAATAATTAAAAAGTGAATAAAAAGAATAAAAAAAGTAAGAAACAATTAAAAATTTCAAAAATTCAAAATGGTTCTTCTTTCCCATCTAATTTCGCACTTTGCTATCAGTCACCACCACCATCATCACCCATCCTTTAATTACTTATAAAGATAACCTTCTTAATAAATAAGACAACCATCTTAATAAATAAATACATGGGCATAAGAAACCATTTAATATTCTCCCACTTGACCCATGTGTCATAATTTAATATCATGATTTAATAATAAAATGTAATATGCATAATATAAGTTAAATTCATTATTATATTGATCAAACCATAAATCATTATTAAGCAGAAAACTAACAAGGATCATGGTGGGTATATATAATTAGTTCGACATAATCCCTTCCATGTATTACATTATTAATTTTAAACTTAATAGGATGCTGAAAAACTAATAGGCTAGCGCGGCTCGCTTAGCAACGAGAGTTATCATAATGGTTTAACAATTATGTCTTCATTAGAAACAACTTTCAGTTATATCCATATAATTCATTTATGTATATACTAATAAAGAAAAATGAATATAAACATTAGAAACATGGCATAAAAGAGCTCAAAGTGTCAAATACATATTCATCTTAAGAAACATATCATAACATCAATATTGAAAACCACTAATGCACATTCTTTCAACATGTTCATGAAATGTCTTTGGTGGCAATCATATAGTTTGTGATAATATGATCAATTGGGATTCTTTGTTTCTGAACTTCTTCTTTAATGGCAATGTATTTCAGTTCCATTTGTTTAACTAGACTCATCATATTTGCCATAATACTCACCACCTTTATCAAATCTTATTATTTTCACATTTCTGTCTAATTTTCTTTCAACCTTATTAAGAAACACTTTCGAAACATTTATTTATTGAAAATTTTTATGCAATGAAAAAATGAGTTGGGATTCATGATTCCACTTGACTGTCAAGAAATTATCTTTTTAATAAACAAATTAATAAAATGCTCGCTTATTCCTACTTTAATTAATTACCTCTCAATAGCATTAAATATTTGTGATATAACTCAGAGTGTTTCTTAAAGTTAGGAGTATATCTCTATCTCCTACGAAAATATAGGGTTTCTACCATCTCAATCTAAAATCCACAAGAATTTTTTATTAAGTGCATAAATCACTTTATATAATCATTTAGTGGCCACAATAATGACAATGCAATAAGAACAATGGTAGAAACACAAGAACATAAGCATTTATGCATTAACAAGTAATATAGAAATTAATAGAGTTAGGTCAAGCTTCCTCATTCATCCCAACATCAAAATTATTAGCCCATTGTATTTAAATAGCACAGTGTATAGATTAGAGAAATACATTGCTCAATAGAGAAAATACAAAGAGAAATACAAGATAATGAACGTAACCCGTCCCTTGGTTGAGCTTTTAAAGAGTTGACAACTTGGTCTTGACCTTCTTGCAATTTTCTGCCAACTTTTCCTGATTTTTCCCTTCTCTAACTTTTTTCCCCCTCAAGATTAGGGGTTTTAAAAAATGGAAGAATTGATGCAAAGAGAATGAATTTAAACCTAATTTTTTGTCTTTAAAAATAATTAATAATAATAATAATGTCCAGCAATTTGCTAGAACCACCCTTGAATTTTTTTGCTTTAATTAAACTGCAGTCGGAATTAGAGGCGCCCGCATTAGTTTCCCTCAGGCGTGCGCTTAGCTTGGCTCCTGGCATACGCCTGAGCCTTCTTTTTTCTTTTTTTCATTTCAGCCCCTCGTTTAATTGCATGCTTGGTCCTTCAACTTTGGTTTTCTTCATTTTGGTCTTGAATTTTGAATTTCTTTCAATTATGCCTCCAAAAACAAACTTATCAGTGATCGTTCATTTACTGAATTTCGTTTCATACCAACATTATGATGCAAGATTAGAAGAGTTTCAGCACAAAGATTGTGAAGTTTCAACTTATATAATCCATCACAAAGAATATCAGAACCAATAAAAAGATTTTGCTTAAATAAACGGAAGCATTCATTCCCAAATTTAAAAGAGTATCCCAATGTATCAAGTAGAGATAAAGAAACTAAATTACGAGAAATAGAAGGAATGTAAAGTGTGTGATATAAATCCAAATGATGTCGAGTATATAAAATTAAATAATAAGTTCCAATTGCTACAACTGTAGCTTTGACTTTGTTTTCCATTAACACGAATTTCTCATGTTGCTTTATGGTTTGGGTCTTAAGGAATCACTGCATCGTATTAGAGATACGAGTGGTACATCCATAATCAATCCACCAAACATTGTAAGGAACTTCAACTAAATTAGATTGTGATACAAAAAACATTAGGCTTACCCTTCTTTTCGAACCATGACTTGCATTTATGGTAATCTTTCTGGAAATGTCCAAATTTCTTATAGAGGTGACACTTCTCATTCCTTATGTCCTTTTTTGGATTTGGGAAGAAGACTCATTGATCCTTAGTTGTATATTCTTTCCCTTTTCTTTCCATTGATTTTATTTACCTGTCTTTCCAACTCCTTTATCATTTATGAGATGAGCAGAGTGGATTCTTTTATGAGCTCATTGGTTCTTAACCCTTATATTCTTCTGAACCAATTCTATGAAGTTCATTCACATTCCACTTATCTTTTGAAGTGTTATAGTTCATTTGAAATGGACCGTATTTAGAAGGCAAGGAGTCTATGATAAACTGCACCATGAAGCTATCATCTACAACCATCCCCCATATTACTCAATTTTACTATTAAGCTTGTCATTTCAATAACGTACTCCTACATGGTACGAGTACCATCAAATTTTATGGTGGTCAATGTTCCCATTAATGTATCAGCAACTGACTTAAAGAAGATTGAGAACAATATTTCACAGACTTCAAAAAGTCCTTAGCAATTTCAATTCTTAGAAGTGTAGACAATGTTGTTTGCTACCGTCATTCGCATAAACATCAGGCTCAATCTGTTCGATTTTTCCCAAATCTTATGGAAAGCTCTTTCCTCAGCGATGCTTTCAGCAGTAAGAGCAAGAGGTTTCTCAGCTTGAACAACGAGATCAAGATCCAGAACACTTAAGTGAAACTGAACTTGTTAGGACCATTCTGCGTAATTAAGCCCATTGAACACAGGAACAAAATACTCACGACAAGCAAAAAATATTATATAATTATGTCATCTCATTAGTAGAACCACATAATCATAGGTAATTGGAAATATTGTTTAATTTGATTTCTATGAGAGCTTTTTAATTTGGGCAGTTTGGTGACTAAAAAATTATACATACAATAGATATCAAATTAAATAATCATAACAATTATCAATAACATTAATTTTATTTAATCATTATATTTATTTTATACAATAATTTGTAAACATTAAATGAAATTAATAGAAGTGTTGTTATTCGTTTAATTTACCATTATAAATACACGTACTCATTAATTATGTTTTTAAAAATAAATTTACTTCTACCATTTTTCACTTTACCTATGATTTTTAATTTGCTAATTAACATTATTTATGAAATTAACAGGGTTTAAAAGAACATAAATAGAAGGCATGCATTAAATTATACAAAGTTATAAATCATCTTTTATGGTTAGCTGAAGCCACAACTAGTAAATGCACTGAAATTACACAACTATGCCTGCAGACAACATTACACGAGCCATTTAGTGGAACGGCCGGCAGCCCATTTAAAGTGAAGTTCTTGGCTCAAATGATTCTCAAATGAACCTAACATATACAATATGTCGGGTGGTGTTTGTTTGGTTGATTTTTTTGAGCCCAAATCAAGATTTCTCGAAGATTTTTGTAACGAATGGTATTAGAGCACATGGTGATGAGAAATATGTGAGTTTTTGGGACAAAAAACGTTGGAAATCGAAGCTGAAAACAAGCAGAAAGCCGGGACGTGAAACTGTCTATATTTCTTCAAATTTTCGGATTTATTTGGTGGTTTTCCGACCAAACTAATGATAGGTGGAGGAAACCAACACCACTGGCGTGACGTGTAGACCGAGGTGGCATTGAGATAGTGGCGCGTGACCCCGGCACCTTGCGATATGGTTTGTTTTTTATTTCGAGCAATATGGTGAAATTTGGACGATTTTATCCTTAGACGTTCGGGTACCAAGTGTTGGTTCATGGTTGTGATAGTTGTTGAAAGTTTTAGAGCGAATAGTGGTGGCCCTAAAACATTAAATTTACATCTGTCCTTATTTACGGACCCGTAGAGGTCGATATAATGTTCTTTTCTTTAAGAATAACTAAAATACGATAAGAATTATGTAGAACGTGTTCTGGACGGCTCGACTTTAAATGTGGATGCCAATTTATTTATTTATTTACTCTCGTGAGCTGCATTAAAAAAAAAAAAAAAATCCATTTTACACATTCACATAGTTGAGAATGAAGCATCTATCATACCACCTGTACGGAAGTGGATGTCAATTGTAACCTAAAATGTTGACCTAGCTCAAATCCTTTCATAATCTCATCTTAAATATGAAGAAATTTTGATGCAATATTAAACATTATTAATTTATTTGACAATCTAATTAAAATAATTTTAACTTACTGTTTTCCATAATACTCTCGAACCTACTACCTAGATTTTTTTAGTTTTGTGTTTTGGCTTTGTAATAAGTTTTGAAGGGATCAGTATTTGAAAATTCTTTCTTCTACGTACTTATTTTTAACCGCATATTTATACAATAAAATATTCTGTGTCTGAACCCAAATTTTTTTTCAACTTTTTAACTATACATTCTCTTTAAAATTATTATTCAAACATTATTTTAGCCAATTTATGACCATCAAACAGGGGATAATAAATATAAACATATTTTTAAAAAATAGAAACATAGAAAAACTTTGAACCCGGAAAAAAAATTAAATTAAATAGCTTCGGAATGTTTTCTTTTTGTAGATGATGAAGTTATAGTAGGTGGGATTTAGTAGCTGAACCCACCAACGACTAAATCCCACCTACTATAACTTCATCATCTACAAAAAGAAAACATTCCGAAGCTATTTAATTT